>UYYA01004447.1:0-23783 GCA_900624975.1 Angiostrongylus costaricensis
TTTTTATGGAAGTAAATGTATGCTGTTTAAAAACCTCGCGATTGCTGAACAAGAAAACGACACATTCACATTCCAATGCCGAGGTTAAGAGAAAGTCGATCCTGGGAAATATTTTTATGTTTCTAAGTTCAGCACAGATTTTTCCGAAGAACACCCATGATAGTATCTACGTCCTACAAGCTATCAATTGATAACAGGAAATATAGGAAAACAGTTCTATTTGTTAAAATAAACCACCGAAAAGGAAATGAGGCCTATCGACGTCTTGTAGGCCACTTCCGCAAAACCATTATGACACCCATAGATGTCATTCGTTGCGAGCGTATTAAATTGACGGCGAACTACCTGGTTGTTACGCATTTTGTCTTAATTCGTTATATTTCTAAGTGATTCCATGAAGTAGAGAAAATTCGCTCTCGTAGCTACCCTCACCTGCGGAATTGTTGAGGCGCACTAGTTAAAAGATCATTCACTGTGTGACAACGTCTCTCATAAAAAAAAACAGCTACTAACTTGCCGGCCATCGATGGTTGGAAGAGTTGGTGAACCCAAGTGTGAGATCGAACCCAACGACCACGGGTGCATTGCAGGGCACCGGTAATTACTGCGCTGCGCGCCTCCTTATTTTGAGTATTTTTCAACTTTCTCACTTAAAAGATGTTCATGCGCGAGTATTACTTAGGTGAAGAACAGCTGTTCTTTTTATGCCGTAGAAGCTGTTCGATAGAGGAACCCAGTTAAGCACTCCCTGCACGAATTTCTGTGAAATCTCAACATTGTTTTATTTTTATGAAATAAGCGCTAGAATTACAATCACAACGATGTTGAGGTACTCGCAAAACTTGCACTTCAGACCAGATTAAACCTCGATTTCCCTTTCCAGGGTCTCGCGCATTATACACTGTGCCACAGAGGCCCTTGCTTTGCGCTTCTTTCAGCTAGTTTTTTACCTAACGCTGCTATCAGCAATCACCCATCAAAATGATCTGGGAACCACAAATTGGCATTGGACTCAGTTAAGCTAAAACTGCAGTCGAAATCACAATGCTAATCTTCTATTTCCTGCCTACTACAATTTTTTACGGCAGGGTATGATGTGAATTACAACCACTACGATGCTGAGACATTCGAAAAACTTGGACCCTAGGCCAGATGCCAATGCCGCGTTTTTATTTGCTGCCTACCACCATAATTGTTTTCGCGACAGAGTATGATGCAAAATACAACCACAGTGAGCTGAGATATTTGGAAAACTCCGGACTGCAGGTATCTAAGGTGGAGAACGAACGCTCTGTCACCCTTTCCGGAGGCTAACACGTTCACCACCACACCATGCGGGTCCGTCGTTTCGCCCGTCTCACAGTTAACACATCTATGAAACACTGTTGATGACGTTTCATGTTAATGGCATAAAAAGCAATGTTACCGACAATTATTAGCGTCTTCAAGAAGCGCGTTAAAGATGGAGTGAAAGGCCTCGAACTCGTTGTTCAAATTCTTGTTCATGTCACTCCACAGCGGATTCGTCATTGTTGTTTCAACGGATTCTGTGAGAGAATGGACTACGATAAGTACCACCTCTTCCACCTTAAATAGTTGATGTACAGGTTCTTATTTTCAAATGAAGGTCTCAACAACGAGAAAAAGAATCTGAAACACACTCTGTTCATAAAGGAAGTGCTACGCATCTACTAAGGAGACGAAGCGTTTTACATCAAATACGCATCGATTAATAATGCGACACAACCACGTCCACTCATCAGTCGATACGTATCAATTGTACAGGCGTCGCAGAAATCACAAACGGAGTCTAGCACTCAATTTTATTCGAACGCTTGAATAACGTACGTTGCCGAGCTCCTCAGACGTCAGCGACATTCCGTGATCCGACAAGAAGTCAGTAACACTTTTAAGAATATCGGTGGTGACTCCTTGTAGTTCCTGGGTCAGTAGACTTTGAGGTTTTATTTCTGCAAATCAAAGACGACTGGAAATTCAACAAACTGAGTTGAAATTTCCTCAACTATTGTAGATTTGCGCCAAGAGAAGGTGGGTCTTCGTTTTCCGATCGTTTCAGTTAAACCTTCATGAGATCTTGTTGTCAGTACAGATAAAATGTATAATGAGAAAACAATATTCACGTATTTTTCCGATTCACACTCTCTTCCCGCTTTTCAGAACCGAGGGATCCATGAGCAAACGGAATGCAATGAACCGATCCCGCCAGTGGTAAGGCTACCAATGACCTCGGCGCCTTTGGTCACTACGGCATCTGCTTGGATACGAAGCACTGTCCTGCTTTTAATAACGGTGCTTTTCTCACCAAGATCCAAGTCTGTTCTGAAAATTCGTCAATACATATGGCATGCAATATAAACCAAAGCGTAGTTGTAGGTGACTGGTTGGAATTGCTTTCCTATACAAACATTGCCACTGGTTCATCGCCGCGCTCTGAGCACTCCATCACAGTTTTCTCACGGCAGTCTTCTTCAACCATGAGGTTTTCCAGATTGTTTCAGTTGTTGAGCAAAAATCTTGTGCACTAAACGTAAAAATACATCGCAAAAAGATAGAACAAAGAATTTTTTCTTGCATCTAAAGGTTTCTTTACTTGGATACTTGGATGGCCGTCTTCACTGGTTTTGCGGACCTCAGCATAATTAGCGTTTTTTAGAGTTTAGCTGGTCTATCCGTTGTGGTTCCCTGGCGTTCCGAGGTCAGCCTGGCCAAAATCTGCCTCGGTCGTCACCACCACAGGCAGTTGCCGCCCTTGTGGATCAGAGGAAGATTTGCCACTAAGCGACTAGTTTGATACCAGGACGGAGGTGGATCCTGGCACTGGTTTACTTCTAGCTGGGCTTTCTGATGGACACGCCGGACTTCTCAGGTTGAGAGACCTTGACGAAGGAACGAATCCCACCACTGTACATCGCAACCCGACACCCAGGAACACCTCCCAGCCATGATGAGGCGGTGAATCGCTGGGAGGGATGTTTTTTCTACGAAGTATATTTAAAAATCCGTCTCTCATTGCGAAAGCAGAAACCGCTACGATGTTGTTGTACTTTGTACTACTTTATACAACTAGCAATCATCAAAAGTAAAGCTGCTGTTTGTATTATAATAACTTGATACTTCTGGTACTTACCTCAAATGCCTTTAGGAAGTAGAGATGAATCTACCATTTTTCACTCTCACCGCGTAGACATCCGCTGATGGAGAAATCGCCTAAATCCGAGTTGCTAAACGAACATCAAACTCAAGTTCACAGAAAGCGATGTCGCGAGCTGCGACACACCACCTTGTCACCCGAGTTGGGGCAGCCAGTTAAGGCCGCATGTATTGTTGTGATTCGATCAATTAGCAGTCCACGACACATCTCACATTTCGTCTAACTTGCGTTTGGATTCAATATGTTATCTCATCACGGATTCGTGAATTTGAGGATAACATTGAAATTTTGGCTACCTGGTTTTCCACCTTTTTCGTTCACTCATTGTTGTCGCTGCCCAATTTCATGAGCTGGGCAGGAAAGGACGCCTAATTTTCAGCCGTCGTAGGCTTGCTAGTTTAGCAATAACGACAATTCTTCGATTACTAGAGGACTTCAGCAATTGAGAACATGAAAGAATTACGAAGGAGACTTCGTTCTTTCGCTCTAGGGATGTAAATGGTATGTATGATGGCGTATCCTGTATGCAACTAGGCTTAATCACATTTAGCCGCCAGCATGCAGACAGCAGCTAATGTGGAGTTCAGTTCTGCATTTTTATAACTATCTGTTCTTTGAGATTATTATAATCAACTGTAGTGCTTAGAAATGAAATAACAACCAATTACCGGTCAAATTGCCAATCAGTGAGCCCGTTCAAAAAATGCTTTCCAGGTAATTTAACGTATTATTTACTGCCTATTCTTTTTAACGGCAGGGTATACATTGTGAAATATAACTTCAATGATGCTGAAATACTTGCAAAACTCCGGACCGCAGGTGTATGCGGTGAGGAACGAACACGCGCTGTTGTCCTTACCGGGGAGTAGCGCACTTCACCACCACACCATCCGGGTCCTTCGATTTGCCTGTCTCTCAGCTAGTTCTATCGATCTTTTTGCCATCAGCAATCATCCATCAACGGGATTGATCTGGGAGCCCAAATTGGCATTGAACCCAGTTAAGCTGGGGCTTAGTTATAATCACAATCTTAACCCAGCGAAATATATGCCGTTAAAAGAAGGCAGTAAATAAAAGGGTTAAGATTGTCTTGCAAATATTAGTACGATTCTTCTAGGGCGAAATAGTTTTCGTGGATAACACAATGTTTATGGGGCAGCGTGGAAAATGGCGAGCATGGAAGGTGGACCGTGAAGGCAGGCAGCGGGAGAACGGTATTATTCCGTCCGCTACCTATATGGAACGCAGTGACATTAGAGGAAGAAAAACCAAGGTACATTGAGCTCTTTCGAGGCAAAACTTGGTTGCAAAAAATGCTTCGTTTTTTGAACGTAAACTCGTAGTTACCGGGAAAGAAAACCTGATTTTGGACCGATACTCGTCAAAAAGTGTTCGAAGCTCTACATAAGGCTTCGTGGAAGTTTCTTTTGCACTCTCTTGTTATTTCAAAGTTCACTAGGATGAGCCACTACCAGTATTCACTGTAGAGTGCGGATAACTCTTTTCGATAACGTGGCAAATTATGGGTAAAGAATAGGCAGTAAATAATACGTTAAATTGTGATTATAACTACGGCCTCAGCTTAACTGGGTTTGTTGCCGATTTGGGCCCCTCAGATCAATTCCGTTGACGGGTGATTGCTGATGGCAAAAGATCGATAGAACTAGCTGAGAGACAGGCAAAACGAAGGATCCGCATGGTGTGGTGGTGTAGTGCGCTACTCCCCGGTAAGGACAATAGCACGTTCGTTCCCCACTGCATACACCTGCGGTCCGCAGTTTTGCAAATATCTCAGCATCATTGAAGTTATATTTCCAGGTAATTTTCTATATAAATGAGCTAACATGAGGTTGATATTAGGCTTTTATTCGGGAACGTCTCGGCACCTCCGCCTTCCTCTGAGCCACGTTGATTCGAGTGGATGGTCCACGGCTGATCGTTGTCGCACATGAATTGCCGCCATCCAATATCTGACCTGGGCACCGCCGAATGACGTTCGCCATTCGAGCGGTGTCATTTCCGAGGGATTCGAATTGGTGCGACATCGAACAACCAAATCGCCACCACGACCAGCTGTGGGCCATTGACTCGGATCGACGTGGCTCCGAAGAAGGCAAAGGCGCCAAGATTTTAGCCAAACTAAAGTTTTGTACCAATCTCATGCCAGCTCAGTCACATACAAAATTATGCACTATTCCTGAATCAGCTTTTAAAATTCCCACGTCTTTCTGAATACTGAATGAAACTTCTTCTGACCAAAGCTTATACAATATCAGTGTTGGATAAGCCAATTATCGGTCACAAGACGTGTAGAAAAACAGTTCTGTCAGCCAATATGGTCCGCCGAAAGTCAGATCTTATTTCTATATTTAGATTCCTATAAATCTAGAGCGCGTGTGTCACAGTGGTCGGAGGCGCCCTGCAGTACAAATAGGATCGATTCTTGTGCTCCTGGCCCAACAATCCCTCCATCCCTCTGGGGTCGGCGAATTGGTACCAGAGTTATCTGCTGGGTGGATAGCAGCGCTGGCTCGACACATCGGTAGGCCACCATGAGTCATTGTAAAGGCTAGATTTGCTTTCAATCACCTCCAAACGATGCTTAATGAAGTCGAATGCATGGCGCATTCCTCACGGATTGATCAACGCCGAGAGCTTTATCCTTTATCCTTTATAAATCCTCAGCTACATTCACTACAGCACTGTAGGCATGACGAAGGAACAATTGGAATTACGAAATAACAAAACACCTTACCAAATAATCCTACCGGAGTAGATACCTACATTTTAGTACGTATCGCATTGTCTTGCGAGTTAATGGTGGAAGGAAAAGAAACACAGGTTCATGAGGATTGGAAAGTGTTGTTTTGGGTGCTTCGCTATGCTTAGTTAGTGACAAATAAAATTCTTAAGTGAACGGGGTTATGATTTGATCACGTGTAAAAAGAACGCTGGAGAGGATCTGTTTGGAGGTGGCGTGAAGACATCATTGCTGTTTGGAATTAAAACTTCCAAAAAATTGAAGACAACGTTGAGAGTTTTCAAATTTCTGACTTTAGAGAGGCATCTATAAACACCAACGATATATTAAGGGCATTGGGATACAAGCACTGTTGCATCCCACAGAAGGAGATTCGCTTCTTAAGTTTCTTTCGTTTCCTACTCGTATCCTTAGCCCATCGGTGCCAGAGCACATCAGTTATGATGAACACGCTTCTGACCAAACAAGCCGACGTGAGCCGTATATGCTGCATTTTCTCTTCGGTTGTTTATTTTGCCGCGTAGATATTTTTTGCTGCATTTCTTGTGATCATTCGATAGCCTACCAAAATAGACACTGTGCCAGTGTCCTCTGTGAAACCCCATTCTGCACATAGAAATATAGAAGAAGGATTTTTCGAACGAGTTCATTATCCTGTAAATTGACTAATTGTGAATGTTATTTCAATTCCGTTCACTATGACGAATTTTAATTTTATTAAGCATATGGAATAGGTTGGTATAGAATACCGAAATAATACTGAACAAATTGATGATAAGTTGCAAAACACTTCCAAATGCTTACAGCTATGTGTTTTATGACGTACAATAAGAAGGGATAGCGAAAAGTAGCGTACATATCATGGATGGCCTTAGAGCTCTAGAGCAGAGAGAAAGGTGAGCGAAAAAGTGGAAAACCAGATTCCGTGGGGTACAGAGAACCAGGATTTAATTCTGGTACGACATGGAAGCTTCTATTTTGCAAGAAAAGATTCTCAGATCTCAAAGTTTTTTATTTAATTCAACAAAGTTGAACATAAAGCAAAATGGTCCGGTTTAGAGTTGAAACCGACTATTTTTGGGCCGAATACTTTGCGTTTAATGCATGTTGAGCGCTATGTGTTAAAAAATAGGATTTGTGCGACAAGGACTTACATGGAGTGATAACGTGTCGTATTTGCTCCCAGCACTTAACCACAACCAACTTATCCGTAGTTCAAATACCTGAAAATTGGCCAAACACCGTCCCAAAGGTGTTAAGTCAGTACCCTTCCGTCTCCATAACTCCAATAACATCATTTTTACTCTATGAACTAATCTGTTCACCTGATATAAAGCATGTTTTATGACCCTGGTATTCCCTAATTTTCCTAGGCTATCTTACTCTTAAGGGTGCGTGTGGCATAGTGGTCGGAGGCGCCCTGCAACACACACACGTGGAATCGGTCCCCACGCCCATAGCCCACCAAGCCCTCCATCCCTCCGAAGTCGCAAAATGATACCAGACTTGTCTGGGTGGCTAGTCTCAAAGTCTATGACATTCTTGCTGTGACAATTTTTCCAGTAATAAATTCGAATCATGGGTGCGTAGAGTAGTGGTAGTGGTGCCGTTCACTACGAGCGTGTCTCAACCTACACAAGCTTCGGTTCCACCCCGTTCCAGGCCCACTGAATACCCCTGCACTTCGAGGCTATGGAATTCGTAGTAGACTTGTCCGGCACCACTCCACTTACTCCAGTCCAGTAGAAAGCCCTATCCTGGCTGTCCTAAGATTTCAGGGAAAATCGATTCGACTACCATCCAACAACATTCATGGCAAAATCCTCATGCAGCACAGCCACACGCAATAGTTCAAAAATCACAGTGGATGGTTGATACTGGAAAACAATTCGAATAAGAGAAAGATCCGCCGCAGAACACGTGACGTCGAATCGTACAAAAGAAAAAACTATAAAGCAGGTAAATGAATGAAAGAAGTTCTGGGTTTTGCACCACCCAACACCGAACACTGGCCACCTAAATGTATAAGTAAATATGGCTCCTTTAATAGCATATGTTGCATGTAATGATCATTGGTAGTATCAGTCAGATCCATCACCGCTTTGGCAATTTTTCATAGTTCTGTTCACACGCTGCGCCACATTTCAAAATAATCCTGGCCTTTGTTGACAGCGCTTTATTTGAATGAATGAAGGCAGACTTTATTTGAATGAATGAAGGCAGACTAAGTAGTAAGTAATGACCTTAAAGCAAACCCAGTAAAAGAAAATCATGGATTAACGAGTGGATCTAGTGAAGGCAAAGCTGCTCTTGGTACACATTTAACTATTCAGGCACCACAACGTTGCTGAGATATTTGCAAAACTCTGGACCGCAGGTGTCTATGGTGGGGAACGAACGCGCTATTATCCTTTCCGGGGAGTAACGCGTGATTTCAACTACAGCCATAGCTTAACTGGGTTCTATGCCGATTTGCGCTCCCCAGATCAACCCCGCTGACGGGTGATTGCTGTGGCAAAAAGATCGATAGAAATAGCTGAGAGACGTGCGAAACAAAGGACCCGCATGGTGTGGTGGTGAACGCGTTACTCCCCGGAAAGGATAATAGCGCGTTCGTTCCCNACCATAGACACCTGCGGTCCAGAGTTTTGCAAATATCTCAGCAACGTTGTGGTTGTATTTCGCTTAGTAACCTGCCATGAAAATTATAGAAGGCAGAAAACAAAACGTTAAACATATTCAGGCACCGCTTGAACACACGACACCTCTCGTTCCAGTAGGAGGGAAGCTACGGCAAATATCTCCTTATCTCCCAATGTCATGATTGATAAACATAATTTTAGATTCGAAATGCCAAAAATTTTTAAAGGCAAATTCAAAATTCTATAATCATGCTCCCCACTCAGCGTTTTCGATCTGGCACAATTCTCCTAGGATTGTCCAGCCCAATTCATCACCATTCGCTCTCGGCACGATCTTATTCGACTGCAGCTCTCGTTCACTCTTTAACTTCAGCTAGAAGTACCCTCCTCAGATAAGAAAAAACTCTGTGCCCAAGCCATTAGAAGGTTTTATCAGTTCAATTTTGTAATGTCATCAGTGTTTTAGGATCGAAATTACCAATTCGTTGGTTGATAATCCTGTCCCAGTAGCCCTGCAAAAGTTATCTCCTTTGGAGCGGATACTAACCAAATTTACTTAATTTCCTGCTCTTCAATGGCTGTTTAGCTGTACTACGCCGTATTCTTGCCCAATATTAAGTATGTGTTGTATTTTTCTGAAACTGAGTCGGACAACTTATCCCCTTTTCAAATGAACACAGCAAGCATAAAGAACTTGCTAACCTAGTCACTTCTACAGAAACAGGTGTGATGCTCAGCGACGTCTCTAAACTATCCAGAGTGTCCAGATGACCAATCGTTAGATTCAGCACAGTGTCCTCCATTTCTTCAATTTCTGTGTTTTCAGGTAGAGAAGCATCTGGAATGTTCTTGAGGTGATTAGTGTAATATCAGTTTCACTCGCGTTAAGTGAAGAACAAGATTATTTTTACCGTTAATATACCTGAAATGAACTCAAAAGACAGCTGGTTTCATTCATTTGTTAATAAATTCTCTGTCGTTCTGGGGAGAAGGAGTAAAATTTCGTGAAAAGCGCCGAGAACAAAACCTTGTCTTAGTTACTAATTTATTTCAAATAAAGACAAAGAGGGAGAGAGAAGGAGAGGCGAACCTCTAAAAGAAACAAATGCTGCCAGGGAAGCATTCCCAAATGGCTCCAAAGAGATCATTGGCCATAGGTCACTTCTAAAGTTAACACGAGCGATATCGGCAAGAAATATTATACAATTCACAAGCTACCGTCGTTATAGACGATGTGTGGGACGAACTTTCAAGGATGATCAGTTTGTCCAGAATGCCGCGCAGCTCGTCGGCCAGCTCCGCTTCAGTGATAACCTCGGGTGTACCCGAATAGGGCAACACAGTAGTGCCATTTGTAACACGGTATGGTTTATCAGTTCCATTTCTGAATTCGTGGAACTTAGTGCGCTACCAAGACGGTATTTCTTGGTGGTCAAAAGTACAACCGTTATTCTGAACCCGTTACCTGCATTCACAAAGATTAAGAAAGGAAGATTTTTTCCACCCTTTTTAAGTTAAGATGTGGATTGAAATAAGATTTATTTTAAGGCAAAAACGTGGGTTCACGACTTTCAAAGACAATATGGACTCTTATAATCTTTCGAACAATTTACTGAAGTAGAAGAAAGCGCAAGAGCTTTAGAGAACACGAATTTTTTGGCCAGTCACCTTTAAACTAAACGAATTCTTGTTTTTCTTCGAATTGGACATTTTTCTTGCTTTTGTTTTTTCCTCACATTTACTGATTGCACACGCACCCGTACTGAACGGTATACTGTGTCCTTCCAAAAACAAGTGACATAGTTCCCAGTATCGACTTTCTATTAACCTCGGCATTGGAATATGAATATGTCGTTTTCTTGTTCAGCAATCGCGAGGTTGTTAAACAGCATACATTTACTTCCATAGAGAAACACAATAAAACCCTAGCTGACGTTTCGGCAGTATCGCCCTCTTCAGAGCCGCTTTTTCGTGACCTCCAATGAGGAAGTTTAGAACAGCTGATTATAGTCGCATGTGGTTGACGACTCATAATTCTAATTCTAATTCTAGCGAAAACAAGGCTCCGTTCCTCTTGCCCTTTATTTCAAACGAAATAAGTGCACCTATAAAACCTTGCTTAATAAGGGGCGGTCTTGAGAATTTCGTAAGAGTGATAGAAATACCATTGGACACTCTACGACGCCAGCTAGTTCGCAACCGCCTATATGACCGTCTATGTATAACAGAAAACTGAATAATTTACTCTAACGGTAGAGACGGTGATTGCATGAGTTCGGGTACAGTCTATCTGATCTCTTGTAAAGCGTGCGGGAACGAATTTGTTTTCGAAATGGGTAGACCGCTCTGCGTCCGCATATAAGAATACCTAGTCGGTAAATCTAAATTGAAACCGAAAACTCCACTAGGCGCGCACAGGATGCAGGAACACAATGGAGAAGATTTTGAAGTAGGAGTCACCATCCTCACGCACGAATCAAAAACATCGGCGCGTAAAACTCTTGAAGCGTTTTGGATCAATTCCAAACATTCAAAAATGAACCGCAAGGAGGAGTGCCTTGTGACCTGGCGCCATACCTCAGGCTAATCCAATAACCTGACACAGACACAGTTATCGCCCATGTATTACTGTGGGGCTGCTATCCACCAACTAACTTAAATACTTACAACAAATAAACGGTAGGTGCTTAAATGAAGCTGTTTCTTATGCGAATGCAAATTTATTTGTTCGAACATTTACAATAAAGAACTGAAACGAATCACAAACATCATCAGAACACTCTCGGAAAAATCGAAAGTGTTGTCACTTATTTATCTCAGGAATCAAAGAAAGAGTGTTCGAGATTCCTATTCATCAAAAGAGGTCTCCCTACAGATTTATTCAGCACCTCATTTTAAGCATGAATTTAGCTCATTTTTGTACTCGCTCAAAGAAACAGTTGAACTTAACGGCTATGCTGTCCTACTCTGCTACGCAAATTTAACTTATACGCCAACTATTCCGCCAACTAAATAATATATTTCGCCTTAAATCGCTCATCTTGAACGAGGCTGTTACATTATATATATATATATATATATTTATATATATATATATTCTATTCGTCAAACGATTCGACATCCTTGCCTTCCCTAGGGCCGGTGATCAGGAACGCTGTCCACACTCGTTCTCGATGTGGTGTCTTCGTTGTCCTATCGAGTTGAATCTTTTTCAGTTGAGCATCGTTTCAGCGGCATCGATTCCGCAAATTAGACTTAGTACGACGACGAGGACACAACATCGAGAAGGCGGGCGACTTAGGACATCGATTCGGATCATCGGCTCTAAGACGGTAGACGAAGACGTCGAAAGGTTAGCAGAATAAAACGCTCTCTCCATAAGCTATTTCAACGACCTCGTAGGTCACTGACCTCTTCGTCTTGTTAGGTCCTTGTGGTAATCCTGTTTATCTTAAGCTTTGCACCATGTAGATGGCCCAAGTTGTTAACCCTTATGGCATGAGATCACTATTATACGTTAACCTCATCCTACTGCCATGTCCCTTTTAACGTATCAACCCCATAGTGCGACCATTGTGCGTTAATGTTATCACAAGTTTACATATACTCATTACTACGTTAATCTCATCGGAATGTTGTTACAAGCGTCCATATGGGGTGTAACGCCATCGTATTGTTATTACAAGTCAGATATCACGGCGTACCAGATGTATTCTACATGATACGTGAAAATCGAATGGCTCCACCAGCCTGTGGCATAGCTACTATCTCACTTTGAAGTGTCACCTTTCGAACCTCTTACCCTCACTTATTGACTCTGTTACCACATTGCCGCTTGTATTGTTTTGGTGTTGACAGATCGTTATTCTTGTGTTATGATGGATATAAACTGTTTAGTTACCAGAGCTTGAGTTCTTGCTCTATTACGACGTCGAAAAGGTCTTGCGTGGCAACTTCCTACGAAGTCGAGCATTCTACTTGGAGCTAGTGATTATTTGGTACCGCGAACTGACTCTAAGAATTAAGTTCCACTAGCAACTGTTATAAATTACATATTTCGCATACATGTAATAGCATTCAAGCATACGCTCAATTGGTGTCTATAGGTGTATGAGTTGCTTCATGGTTGTAGATTAGCGTAAAACACCCCACAATCAAATGAATGAGAACTACAGTTGAGCCAGCTCGGATTTGACATAAACAAGACATTTTGGCGCCTTCTCCATCCGATCCTAACAAGGCATATGCGAATTTAACTCAGTAAGTTCCACTTTCCTATGGTTCCCTGAATGATGAAAACACGTGCAAGTTACCGAGGGTAATGCAGATTGTATTACTGCCCATCTTCAGTTGGTCCAGTGTTAGGAAATGCTGTGTTTCCGCTTGTGACCGTTTGTTCACAGTCCATAAGGGCTCGCTGCAAGAGCTTCTCTTCTGTAACTAGTGCTTGTCAGATCTCAACAGAACCCAAACGCGCTCATACTACCTTTTACTTAGACAACCACTGTTATTAAAGATGATTCTTGTAAAAATGTCGGTGACGAAGCATTTGTTGAAATGTTAAGAGGAGGATTCAAGAATTCACAATGTTCCTGCAGCAACAATGTGGCGGATTTCCTGCATTTTAGCTCTGTAATCAACAAACAAGAAATGTTTTGTGTCTCGTTGCTCTCGATTGGATATTACTCTCTTCCTCTCCACCTCACCGGAGCGCACTCCATCTGTTCCGACAAACGGTCACCTTAGATATATTCAGTATCGCCACCCGTTCAAAAACAACCCCAGTGCGCTACGTCGCTTGGGTGTTTGTTCTTTTTCAAGAGAATCCTTTATAACACAAAGCTGCTAATCTTTTGAACGATTTTCGCAATCGCTTAGCTTTCAGTTGGGAATTACTTCTCAGTGGTTGCCACGGCTTAAATGTTTTCTTTCCAAAATCTAGCATTGATTTATTTTTCGAGGAATTCCTTAAGACATTAAGACAGAGGAATCTAACTACTGTATGAAGGTTTGAGAATATTGTTTGTAATTGTGCAACATAAAAGCTGAGTGTAAGCTACCGTTCCTCGCTGTGATAATTTAAGTAAAAACGAACGGAGAAACATATAATTTAGAAATGTTACTAACCGAATGGTCCAGCGATTCGTTTGACGGTGGTTGCTTTTCCTCACTAGGAACAGCAGATGTCTTCGACTCCCTTGGCGCTGGTTTTTCCGCTTTTTGCCATATAAACAGCACGTTACTCATCATTAATGTCTGTTATAAGGTTTTACTACCACTATCAGAGTTCACATGGGAGTGTAGAGTAAATAGTCAGTCTTTACCACGAAAGAAGCATTAAAAACTAATTTATCTGTTAGGTTTATTAATTTGAAGTTCAGAAATTCTCCTTTCGATTACGAATTAAGTTAGTAAAATGCTTCATCAGCATTTACACCTTAAATTTAAAATTCTTCGAAATAGCTAACGTTCTTCTGAACTCCAGAAAAGACTTCATAATTATATAATGTGTCGAATGATAAACGTTAAGGGGAAGGGAAAGTTAAAAGTCACGCTTGAACACCTGGGGTTGCGATAGTAGTTTCTGCTCCAGCCAAGCAGCACACTGGAACAGACAGAGCAGTTTAGAGAAACATTTGGAAAAACTACCTGCACACGTGTTGGACAGCATTCAGTAACAATTTATGCTTTCTTTAGTTTTGATGCCTTGAACAATAATAGTATGAGTACTACAAGGTTGCGACGGCCACCTTTCACCTGACGCACTTTCAGCGAAAATTGGTAAGAATTTCGTGAATGAGTTAGGTAACTCCGAAGCGCTGATCATATCACTTCTTGTTTCATTTAAGAACAACACAAATAACCAACATTGTTGCAGCACTAGAAAAGCACACAGTACTGTGACAGCACATAGTCTTTTGTCGATTATTCTCCACAAGTTTTAAGAAGATAAATGATAAACCGTCCAGGATTGATCAATCCCTGAAGCATGCGACTTGCGATCGACTTCATCAGAAATCGCAGATGTGACTGGATGCATACCTGGCCTACATAATGACTTTTGGTGAAATACCGATATATCAAGCTAGTGGTTTTACTCTCTCAGAGAAGTCTGTTAGCAATCGGCTTCCACAGGAGGGATAAAGGGCTTGATTTGCCTTGAACGCAGAAAGGAACAAACCACCTCATTTGTATTGGCGCCTCTAAGCACTGCGCTACACGCTTTTCGTCCACAAACCAGCTATAATTGAAAACATACTGCTTGCATCGGCTAGCCTATAAAAAGAACATTAACGCAGTAGCGTATTTCTGTGATGGTGTAAACCAAAGTGTGTATCTCTTTTTCACACGCTCACTCTGTTTAAACACTGGACTACTAATTTTTTATTCTGCATTCAGGGCATGTTCATAGAATTTCTCTTATTTGCTAACGGGGCGCGTTACAAGTGATTAGTCGCCGCCTGCGAGTCATACAGTCTCGGGTACGATCGCGGGTCCACATTCTATCTATCTAGCGATCATTTGCAGTCGGAAAATTCATACCCACAACTCATAAGAGGGTAAAAGATAAAGCTCTCGGCATTAACCCATCTCTGGGAAACGCACCATGCATTCGACTTCACTAAGCATCGTCACTGGTGACTCCTTACAAGCCATAATGTATACAAATATGCCGTCAATCATTCCTATGGTAAATAATGAAGTCAAATGCACAAGGCAACCTTAACAGATTTGTCAAAGCTGGACACTTTCACGTTTTCACGCTTCATTTTGAAATGAACAACGTAGTAACAAGAACAGATCAACTTAAGTTGTTTTGCACAGTAACTACTAAAGATGAAGGAACTGATTAAACCCGTTTTTTAGATGTTATTTCCGTTTTTTTTTTGCATAAATGCAGTTTTTCCTGTCAACTGTGCTATGACTTTTCCCTTACACAGTTCTCCATACAGACATTTCAAGGGAAGGATTTTCATTCATTCTATGATTTCCCATCAGTTTTCTACAAATACGTGTAATATATTGGTTAGATGTGCCCTGCAATACACATGTGATCATTGGTTCGATCATGCTCCCATGGCTCAGCAAGCCTTCCATCCCACGTTGCTCTTTTCCACAACATCACATCAAGTGAAGCGACAACTTGTCCGTTCTGGAAGCTCATGCGGCTTGATCACTGCCGTAGTCGCTCTGCATGGAAATGGCGGCAAATATTGTGTATGTCCAAACACAACGTTGCTGAGATATTTGCAAAACTCTGGAACGCAGGTGTCTATGGTGGGGAACGAACGCGCTATTGTCCTTTCCGGGGAGTAACGCGTTCACCACCACACCATGCGGGTCTTTTGTTTCGCCTGTCTCTCAGCTATTTCTATCGATCTTTCGCCACATTGCGGGTGATTGCTGTGGCAAAAGATCGATAGAAATAGCTGAGAGACAGGAGAAACAAAGGACCCGCATGGTGTGGTGGTGAACGCGTTACTCCCCGGAAAGGACAATAGCGCGTTCGTTCCCCACCATAGACACCTGCGTTCCAGAGTTTTGCAAATATCTCAGCAACGTTGTGGTTGTATCTCGCTTAGTACCATGCCGCAAAATTATAGTAGGCTGAAAATAAAAAGGTATAACATTGTGTATGTCAATCAGAATACAACACACCATGGATCAAGCCATAAACAGCAAAAAGGAAGAGAGAAAGGCACAAATCCCGTGGTCTTGACGCCACTTGTGGGTTTCCACAGTTTGCGCTACTGTGGTGACTCCACATTAGTACAGGAGATTCCCATGGAGTTAAAGAAACGAATATTATATTCTTTCTTTGATGAGCTTACAAGAGGTTGATAATGGTGTTTATTTTCGTCTAACGTTTCGACGTCTTCGTCTTCCTCAGAGCCGATGATCCGATGAATATTATATGTTTCTATAGATCTCTTGATGGAAATCGTGCCATACTAATACTTCATTTTAAGTGAAACCTAATTTTTACCCTTGCAAACTGTTCTATCTGGTCATAGAAGCTTCAAGCATCTGCGACCATACGATGTTATGCTTGGTGTTTGGTGTGCCGGATCGACCTGCTTTGGACAAGAAAAAGAAACCTCTACTGTATTTGACAGCCGGAATATTGGTATCAGGATCGTAACGAAAGAATGACGAGCTTCTGAACTCAGTTACATTGGCCGCAACTGGCCCGCTTTACGGCCCATATTCAACGCCTCCGTAAGTTCCATGGGTTTCAAGTGATATACGAATGTACGGCTTAGCATATAACGCGCGAAGCTAAAATTTGCGCCGGTGTAGCCTAAGATGGTGCTTAACTAGATCTTGTTGCGGGCTTACTAGTTTTTCGACAACTGAGCACTATTTTTTGCTAACTAGGAAACTAGAGGGGTTGAGAATATGGCGCGTTATAGAAGGGACCTTGTTCTATCGCTCGGTACGTGTGACTATTTTCGATACTTACCACTTCACAACCTGCAAGCACATTGTTACCAGAACTTGGAAGTACTACGCCATGCTTATTTCTACCATGGTGAGTTTATTTCTGTCTTTTTATACCCATCAATTCAATACGATAATATAGAAATTAGGGGTTCCTGCAAAATATTAAACACAAAGAATAGCTTGTATGAAGTGCTGAAATACCTGCAAAACTCCGGACCACAGGACCACTTCACCACTACACCATCCGGGTCAGTGCGATGCTCCCCGGTAAGGACAACAGCGCGTGTTCGTTCCCCACTGCATACACCTGTGGTCCGGAGTTTTGCAGGTATCTCAGCACTTCATACGAGTTATATTTCACAACATACCCTGCCATAAAGAAGAAAAAGGCAGTAAATAAAAGAGTTAAGACAAAGAATAGCTTCCCAAGGGCCACATCAAGCAAGATTTCTGTGTTGGGCAGGCCGTTGACCCTTTTATCCTTACAGTGATGAGCAACTTTTTCAGTACCGAGGGTAAACGTGGTACGAGGAACTTTCTTTGAAAACATTCCATGCTTTACTACATATTTATCCAGTACTTGAGTAATGGTAAATGTCTTTAGATAAATCCCAAATAAACTGCATTTTTCAGTACTCCTAGACATTAAATTGGTGCGATAATACGGATAATACTGCCATGCGTGTAGCATATGAAGAATAACGAATAAAGCGCTCAACGTTGATGAGTCCCTTAGAGGTGCTCCATGCATTCAATTCCATCAAATATCTCAAAGGTAACTTAAATGAATAATTGGCATGTACCGTACACCTATAATGCATCGAGATAGTGATGCTGTTCAAGAAAAGAATTCTGGTACCAATCTTCTGCCGACCTCGAGGCGATGGAAGGCTTCGTGGGGCATGGGATCGAATTGGCAGCCGACCAAGTGTGCCTTGCAGGGTACGTCTAATCTGCAAAATATAGCCTTGTAAACGTACCTGTGATGGGCTTTTCCTGAGAGAAACCCACAAGTAGTGTAAAGAACATCTACAAAACAACCACGTATATTTTATGTAGCTAACGATACAGTTTGTATCATTTGCACTAATTCTCTTATTTTTTTTCGATCTCCCTTCCTATTTTTTTCTACAAGAAATGCAGCTTACAATAAATAGCGAGGAAACCGCATCACGTAAGTGCGGCGGGAACATCGCTTTGGAAATGCGATGTGGTCGCTGGGCATTACCGAAGACCAACAAATCGTAGCCTAGCAACGAAGCGATTCATGAACGGCTTCCTTCAGTCATCGCTGTATAATGGATTTCCTTCGTTTCCGTTGCCCAGTAATTCTTCGTTACCACAGGTAAATGGACAAAAACATCTTTAGCGTTGAGGTAGCTAAACTTGACGGTGAAGAAAGTACTGAAACAAGGGAGCACACAACGATGAGTGGACGAGATCTTTAAGGCTAATATTGCTAATTTACGTTTTCAGTTACTGGACTAGCGCAGTTTCGACCTTGGTTAATAGAACAACGGGGTCCCTCATCTGTCATCAGACCAACCTTTTGTTAATAAGATCAGTCGATAGATGATGACAGATCGCAAATCTTCCATGTGAAAGGTGATACGAGTGGAAACGCAAGTTATGATTAGGCTGAACTTCACTACCTCAGAGGAAAATTTGAATAAGACTCGATTACAAATTTCACTGAGATTAAACAACGCCGCAATACTTGATCTTTTGAACCATCTATGATAAATAAGCAGGTTTAAATTGAAACCAAAAACCTATTGTGTCGCTTTCTACGGAAATCTTCACTCTACGGAAAAATCCTCTAGTATTGTTGTATTTTCAGCGTGAATACACATTTAACAATTTGCTTCGAATATTTTTATATATCCTGCTCTTGAAGACAGACTAGATAGACATCAAGGTCTTCATCACTTATAAGCTCCATGTTCATGATAATCTCATTCGAACTTCATCGCTTCAGGCAAAGATGTAAGTGATCTTTTATGAAATAACCCATGCCTCATGAAGAACGTTCTCTACCTCTTCATACATCTATACTTCTATTGTGTATGATTTATTGTGTATGGTGTTCACATTGCGATTTCTTAACGAATCGATTTCAAACATTCTAGAACAATACCGTGCCGTAAAAATTGTAGTAGGCAGAAAATAAAAAAGTAAAATGTTCTAGAATAATCGTCCGCTTTGAGCGGTATATTATAAACAGTATTTCTACAAGTAGCTCGTTTTTCTTTGCTGGACAGACTAATTCTGGTTCGA
The DNA here is from genome assembly GCA_900624975.1 of Angiostrongylus costaricensis. Taxonomy (NCBI): domain Eukaryota; kingdom Metazoa; phylum Nematoda; class Chromadorea; order Rhabditida; family Metastrongylidae; genus Angiostrongylus; species Angiostrongylus costaricensis. The sequence goes on from UYYA01004447.1 coordinate 19,298, forward strand.
CCTCTTATAGTCACCATTTTCAAAACTTTACCGAAGCCATCATTCTCCTTTTTTGCGATGGCTGTCAATGCTAATCACCAATCCTTGTTTACTGATCTCACTATATTTGCAACCTGTTGTTTACAAAGAGGTTTAGTTACCACGTTTGAAATGACTTTATGAGAACTGGAAGGTTCTCTATCGTTGTCTGTTTCGTCAACACCCAGACTTAACCATGTCTGAGGCAACATTGTGGCGCGTAGCCAATGACCCTTTGAAGAGCGACTGTATGTGATATGTCCCCATCTTCTTTTAGGCTTTTTGTTCTGACGTTTTGCTCCTGTTAAATACATTCGCCATTCATTACCTTCAATTTATAAGAGAAGTTATTCCTCACTTCTATGTATAACAACTGTGCACTTACTCCAGTTTCGTTATAGAGAAAACTAAAGTTCTGTATTACATCAACAAGGAAACATTCCAACCACTGTTCCATATGCACTTGAGAAAAAAAAATATCTTCCGGAAAAAAAGGTGTCCACATATTTTTCTCAGATAGATTCACTAAGGGTGCCTTTAGCGCAGTGTTTAGGGGCGTTCTGGAGTACACATGGGTTCGATCCCGCGTCCAAAGCTAGCCTAGCCTTCCATCTCTCCTGGGTCGGCAAATTGGTACTAAGATCCTGTGTGAGAGGATAGCAGCATTGATTCGATATATTTCTAGGCCACTATCAGTCAGTCTATAGGCCAGATATGCATTTAGTCACTTTTATCGATGGTTAACTTCAATAACATAAATTAGCCGAATGTATGATGTACAGAGAATTCCCCAATAAGATAGAGAATTCTCTATCTACATAACTAATACAGTCGGGGAATCGATGGAGACCACGTGGCTGCATCTCTCAGTAACTGATCACCGTCGTAGGCTTTATCCTATATCCTTTTATAGCCTCCCTGTTTTTCGTACCTTTTTCATCAAACTTCTCTCCGTATGTACATTGTATATGATTGCATTGAAGTGAATTTAAATGCTGAACATCGAAAACTTTCATTATTTAAGTAATTTACTGTCGAACAGAGTAGCGAAATAAACCGGATGAGTAGCTATCACACCATTTGAGCAAGATTCTATCACAACTTTGCTACAGCTACAATCTCAGCACCTTATTATCGACATTTTCGGAATGTGGTTATAGAGTACAGCGAGAAAATAAACTTCTCTAGTAAGGTGAAATAAGTGATCTTACTGAAATTCGAAGGCTACCGCTACCACGAAATCAACGCCTTCCCTAGATGGAGCAGAAAATGTCAATAAGGGAATTCAGAAATACCAGGCACAGAAGGTAGAAGAAAAACAATAAGGTAACCCTTGCAAAAAAGTAGTGAATAACTCTCAGTGATTCTCATCATCCACGTCACAACGTAGTCATTATTAGAATTGACATACCAATGCGAAAAATTATAATGCTACTCTATTTCTGTCGGTCTTCAATTTACTTACCCTCTAAGACCTATACAAAAGTCTAGGGCTTAGGTTGATGTAAGAATAGTTCTGCCATAGCTTGGAAACTTCATTTATCCCACATAATTGTTCCGGAAAGCAAATATAGCATCGAGAGGAACAATGTGTAATCGCATGGTTAGAATACAAAATCTTAACGAAACAACTGTGTGGAGAAATCAAGCACCACTGAAAACGGCTGATGTCGTAAAAACTTGGACAGCTATATTAGTTTGTCCAGAGTAAAAGAGTGGGCTATCATGGTGTGTGTAATATGCAAGGGAATCGGAAGCTCAGAGCTGAAAGCTTCTCAGCAGAAACAGCACCAGAAGTGACGAAAGGCGAAGCTTCATGGCCATTCGTCACTGTGGACTTGTCATCCAAATGGTTTTTTTCTGCTCGTGTTCAATCAGAGCGACGATCTTAATACCAGGCATGTACTTAGAGTTGATAGTAAACGAAAGAGTCGAGCGCACCTGTTGACAAACATGTTTGACGACACTTCTTGCAGGTCCTTGAGATGATGCTATCACGACAGAAGCGGCACAACTGATAGCATCCAATTCTTTTTCAATCAATGACGCCTACATTGGCATTAGTGAAAAGATGTATGACGTCACAATCCACAACTAATTTTATGAATACAGCGCTTATACATGAGTGATTAGAATGCTGTTACAGCAATTTGTGCCACTTTCTATTCTTTGGGGAGCGTGTGGCGCAATGGTCGAAGGCGCATTGCAACACACACGTGAAATCGATCCCCGCGCCCATGGCTCATCAAGCTCCCCATCTTTCCGGGGTCGGCAAATTGTACCGGACTTGCCTGAAAGGATAGCAGCACTAGCTCGATAAATCAGCAGGCTACTGCAAGTCATTGTAACGGACAAATATGCATTCTGATCCCCCAAGCCTTCCATCCCTCCAGGGTCGGCAAACGATGCTTAACGAAGTCGAATGCACGGCGCATCCCTCAGGGATTTATCAATGCCGAAAGCCTTTATCCTTTATCCTTCATAGTGGATTAAGCAGTCTTCTCCTGAATGCCATTTTGAAAGCGCGGCAGTGCATCCAGATTTCCATTTCCATAAGAACGGTGCTCAATAGCACGTGAAAAGCGCTCGAATTTTGTGTATTCCTCCATCAATCGGACACTAAACGTCGTTCTACTGTTGAAATCTTTTTGATTGTGAATTTGGCCCTCAAAATTGATAGGCATCGCTTGATACCATCGTAGAAATATGTACAAATCCTACCTTATCGATTAGATCTTTTGCCTGTTTGGTCGTTATTTTCTCTTTACAAAAATCCTCTTTGATATCTTTGATTTGCTTCGCAGATTTGAACTTTACTCGAATCACGATAGGGTAGACGTGAAGAGAATGCATGCGTTGAATGCCGTTAGGAGAAACGTCCACAATGCAGTGAATACTGGAGAATTGAAACATTTTGAAAGTGTAAAAAAGTATTTCTAAGCTAACCGAAGGAGCAAGAGCACCAAAAACCGCTGCGTACCCCATTTCAGCGAAGTAGTGGATAGAGGAAGCAGTGATTACATCGTAAAGTGTCTCTCTTCTTCTGGCCTCGATGAGCTCGCAACTGGCAAGGAGTCGGTCCACTTCCATCGAATGCAGGGCACGACATTCAGGGACGCAGTGGGAAAATCTAGACAGAAAATGAACGTGATGCGAACCTAACGAGGAGTATCACTGCATTTTTTTTATAAAGTATATGTTTATAAAGTATCCGAAGCAGTGAATAATGGAGGACAAAAAGATGGGCGAATAGATTATCTATTTAGAATAACTCACAACCTTTGATTCTTAGTAGTAAACATCTAATAACATTCAAAGGTATGATAAACATCGTAAGACAGAATACAGAAGCTCTCAGTATTTTCTTTTCCAACGAAATTAGCTGGTTGATCAGGGTGGTAAAGGAAAAACTTCACGACCAGTGCATAGACAACAGAGAAGGAAGCCAAGATAACCACATTTGTGATTGTTTCCTGGCATTCATTAAATCATTGAACGCTAAACAAGTCCTTACCAAAGCTTAGCGGTGTTAACATATGTGCGAATACATTTAACGTGTGAAAAATGCAAACAGGAGACTTCTCACCTTGTGGAATCGTCGAGCAGCGTCTGGATGATCGGAGTGAGCAATGGCCCAAACAGGACAACTGGCCTCCGCCGTGACGAAGGGACCCGCTCTACCCGTTCATATATCGGCCGAGCAAGTGGGATACGATTCTGAAATCAATCCTCGTTGGCTTACACTTCCTAAACACTTGGCAAATTTTTAACTTTTAGAAACAACGAGAAAAAGCAAAACAATTTCATGGATTCCGCGAATTTCCATCACTTTTTCTTATCCATAATTTGCCACGTTATCGAAAAGAGTTATCCGCACTCTCCAGTGAATACTGGTAGTGGCTCATCCTAGTGAACTTTGAAATAACAAGAGAGTGCAAAAGAAACTTCCACGAAGCCTTATGTAGAGCTTCGAACACTTTTTGACGAGTATCGGTCCAAAATCAGGTTTTCTTTCCCGGTAACTACGAGTTTACGTTCAAAAAACGAAACATTTTTTGCAACCAAGTTTTGCCTCGGAAGAGCTCAATGTACCTTGGTTTTTCTTCCTCTAATGTCACTGCGTTCCATATAGGTAGCGGACGGAATAATACCGTTCTCCCGCTGCCTGCCTTCACGGTCCACCTTCCATGCTCGCCATTTTCCACGCTGCCCCATAAACATTGTGTTATCCACGAAAACTATTTCGCCCTAGAAGAATCGTACTAATATTTGCAAGACAATCTTAACCCTTTTATTTACTGCCTTCTTTTAACGGCATATATTTCGCTGGGTTAAGATTGTGATTATAACTAAGCCCCAGCTTAACTGGGTTCAATGCCAATTTGGGCTCCCAGATCAATCCCGTTGATGGATGATTGCTGATGGCAAAAAGATCGATAGAACTAGCTGAGAGACAGGCAAATCGAAG
>UYYA01004447.1:24186-59536 GCA_900624975.1 Angiostrongylus costaricensis
TTATCCGCACTCTCCAGTGAATACTGGTAGTGGCTCATCCTAGTGAACTTTGAAATAACAAGAGAGTGCAAAAGAAACTTCCACGAAGCCTTATGTAGAGCTTCGAACACTTTTTGACGAGTATCGGTCCAAAATCAGGTTTTCTTTCCCGGTAACTACGAGTTTACGTTCAAAAAACGAAACATTTTTTGCAACCAAGTTTTGCCTCGGAAGAGCTCAATGTACCTTGGTTTTTCTTCCTCTAATGTCACTGCGTTCCATATAGGTAGCGGACGGAATAATACCGTTCTCCCGCTGCCTGCCTTCACGGTCCACCTTCCATGCTCGCCATTTTCCACGCTGCCCCATAAACATTGTGTTATCCACGAAAACTATTTCGCCCTAGAAGAATCGTACTAATATTTGCAAGACAATCTTAACCCTTTTATTTACTGCCTTCTTTTAACGGCATATATTTCGCTGGGTTAAGATTGTGATTATAACTAAGCCCCAGCTTAACTGGGTTCAATGCCAATTTGGGCTCCCAGATCAATCCCGTTGATGGATGATTGCTGATGGCAAAAAGATCGATAGAACTAGCTGAGAGACAGGCAAATCGAAGGACCCGGATGGTGTGGTGGTGAAGTGCGCTACTCCCCGGTAAGGACAACAGCGCGTGTTCGTTCCTCACCGCATACACCTGCGGTCCGGAGTTTTGCAAGTATTTCAGCATCATTGAAGTTATATTTCACAATGTATACCCTGCCGTTAAAAAGAATAGGCAGTAAATAATACGTTAAATTGTGATTATAACAGTTTTTTTTTCTCTTCAAATGAACACCAACCGCTTTGATGTCAAGTTCGTCCTTATTCTCGCTACTTCGATCGACATTAATCCTCACGTAAAAGGAGTCTCCATCAGCACCGAGGCGAAGACGGTTGAGGCGGTCACCACCTGCAACATAGCGTTCAAAAAAAAAACTTGTTTGAATAGCTGTAAACATTTCCCTATTATTAAATGAAGCCATTCAACTCAAATAGACCAAATCAGAATTCTTAAAACTAGCCGTCTTCTACGTGCAGCTCAGCCATTTCGGATAAACTGTCCAGAAGAGCCTCGGTCGCTTCTTCCAGCGTCGCCCCCCGGACATTGAAACCATCAATCTCGAGAATTAGGTCACCTTCCTAAAAAGTCAGTCTTCTCGGTCAAAAACAGCGTAAATTTCAATTGTAAACAGTTTTATAGAAATACTGTTGTAGTACTTATCATCACCCTTAGAAAAAAGGAAAAAATTGTTGCAAAACTAAGAAGTGAGCTCCGTATTCCAAAAAAGAACGCAAACTTCGAAATATATTTCAAACCAACAATCTAAACAACCACTCCTTAACATAGAAATATAACTGCTTCTATATTGTGCGTGGGTAGCAGGCTTTTTATAAAGCTGTACTAGTATTAGGTTGAGACCGAAATCCTTAGATTTTGACATTTTTGATATTACGCATCCAGAAAATAATCTTGATTAACGATATTTTCATTGCTATTACTTTATTGAGAAGAACGTGAATGTGCACCTTCTAGAAGAGAGTTGCTGTGATTCGAATAATTCAAGTCGCCTGTGAAGCTGTCATAGTCGTCGTACTTCTTCTCGCGTCGATGATGCTTGAGAAGCCCAACAAATGGTAGAGAGGAGTTACGTCCGGGTTGTAAGGTGAATGGAATACGGTGCCCTATCACAACTCCTCTAATTGCGTACAAGGGATTTTGCAATGAGAAACAAAGCGTTGCTATGCGAAAACCGAATTATGTGTCGTTTAGGATGCTTTTTCCATACGACAGATAAGAGCGAAACAGCTGTGCACAGCTTGTGAAAGTAGTCTTCCCTCTTCGATATGCTTGAATCATACGAGCTCAACAATTTCGATCTAATATAACTTTTCCTATACACCATGATGGGCGCGTGTGGCGCATTGATTGGAGGCGCCACTGCGATATACGCGTGGAATTGGTCCCCGTGCCCATGGCCCACCAAGCGTTCCATCCTTCCGCTGTCGGCAAATTGGTACCAGACTTGTATGGGAGGATAGCAGCACAGGCTCGATACTTCGGTAGGCCACCGCGAGTCATTGTAAAGGCCGCATTCAATCACTCCCAACGATACTTAATGAGGTCGAATGGATGGCGTATCCTTCAGGGATTGATCAACGCCAAGAGCTTTATCCTTTCTTTTATCCACCGTGCAACGCCATTTAATGCGCTATTAGAGTAGTCCAAAACATATTCCAATAAGGTGAAAGGCGCTCTGAACTTTGAAAAAACAATTCTGGACGAAAATGTGCAAGGATTTAATACAGAAAACCGAAAATACGGCATGTTGATTCGAACCTGCAGTTCTCCAGCCGTTGCCTCTGACAGAATACCCATGGCATTCCCTCCACACAATCTGACTGCTTTCCTTGGCACTGTAACCCATCGTGGGTTCGTCGAACCACTCACGAGCAATGTTACCTGCAAATGAAAGAGGATGTAGGATGATGACTGAGGTTGGGTAGAAACACGGCAACGATTTCAACTGGGACGAAACTTCATACTCCAGCCGAGGTGGAGCAGAAGCTAATCGCTGTTGCTAAAATGAGATGCAACTATACGACTAAACTGCTGCAATGCATTAATAGCACCATTCAGTCTTGTTATTTTCGCAGGACCAGACTAGATGGATACGCTCATGCCCCAGCTAAGCGGTTCTCCAACTAGGAACGTAGGGCGGAATTTTTCTATTGATGTTATTCAACATACTTCGTCATGGCTGGCACAATATTGAGTGAGCACCTTGCTGGCGGCTTCTTTATCAGCTGATCGCATATTAATGCCTCCAACCTGGAACAAATAAACGAATTTTAGGAAAGTGCTATAGTTTATTCTTTAACATAAACGTATATTTATAAAGCCAAGGGCACTTCCTATGTGTTTCACAAAGCATTTGAGCTATAACGTTCTATAGATAAAATGAATTTCTTATCTATTAAAAACACCTACATCAAGTAGCCTGTCACCCCTTCTAACTAAGCCATTCGCTCTGCCAGGTACATTAGAGATCACTACTCCACCATTTGAGTTTTCCAATCCAAGCCCCAATTCGCTGTCCTCCTTGCTCAGGCAAACACGACGTACTTTATCCGATGACTCGGTCAACAGTGTTCCCGAAGGCGCTGCAAAAGCACTCAATATCCATGGGCAACGGCAACTCAAACATGAGGCTTCTCCTTGCGTTTGTTTCATTTAATATATGGTTTCCAACAAAGGCTTGTCCTCATACAGTTATTCGAAAGTAGGGGTTGAGCGACAACGACAGAAATATTTCGTAGAAATAATTTAGAAGTCGAGTCAGAATTTTCTAACCACAATGCAAACGTCATTACGAACAACATGCTTACAGTTATTCACATGATTGTGATAGGAGATGTACACCGAACTGGTACTTGGATAGGGAATCGAGTTGGACGATGATATCAACGATGAAGTCGACTCTTCCCGTGGACCTGGATAGGGTGGTGGTTGGGGAAGTGCCGGACTGAAAACATTTTTGCTGCACAAATAATGCGTTACATATGATTGAGCGTATTGTGACTCGTATTTAATAAACAATCCAATGAATTAACACTTCATTACTTTACATTCTAACGTAGTACAGAATGGATCTGAAACTTCCTAACCTGTAAGCTGATACCCTGTGCGCGTGGGGAAATGACGTCGACGACGGCGCGGGTGACTTCAGAACTCGTCCGTCAGATAGGCGAACGTCCGAGAAATAGGAATCGCGGGTCGACAGTGGCGACCACGCCGACGAGGGCGAAGAACATCCACAGCGAGTCGACGACACTTCCGACGGTTGCTGTGCCAGTCTGTAAGCTCTTCGTCTAAACTAGGAACTCTTCTCCTACAGTTCTACCACTGCTAATACTTGATATTACACAATTTGATGAAACCTTGAATGAGAACCACTTTTTAAATTGAGGCTGCAAACTAACAGATCATTTAGATCCAATAATTTATCGTCCTCACCATTTCCCTAATATTTTTAACATTAGACCACGACTATCTACTCTTGTATATCATAAATAACCTTGGATTTCCGTAACTTTGAGGTGGAAATACTGGAAAAACAGAGGGTCGATGAAGACGTCGCGAAGGTGCGATCTGTTCATCTACCATCTGCATAGATTTTGGCCAGGTGCTGCCTGTCGCCTCGCAAATAACAGAAGAACGTCTAAACGATTCTAAGGCATCTTTACGATGCAGAAGATCAAGAAGAATGGAGCGGAAGAAGGTAGGCAGCGAAGGCACCCACAAGTTGTGATTCTTGTTGATGATGTGATCAAACTGCTCAGCAATTTTTGAGTGCTCAGCACTGCCTTGAGGTGCCCTGAAAAAGACGTGAACGTAAACTAGAACTTTAGTTGGGCAAGAATACGTACTGAACCTTTGCATTGCGGAAACCTAATTAATTTAACCAACTTTTGCAGTACAAGAATTATTCCGCCTCTCAAGTGATCATGGCAATATTACAAGTATTGTGAAGCAAAACTATAACACAGCGGTATATTGCACTAACAAATTAATAAACGAAATAGGTAGCAAAAATCGAAGAGCCAATAATACCAGTCTGTTTCCGATATATCCAACTGGAAGCTATGCAAGGGAGTTAGTAGCTGTCTATGTGTATGCCAGTGGAATACTAGCTTACTTTGCAAGAGATCAATCTTTGCTGGAATAATTCTGATCTGGACTACGTCTCCTACAAGGGCTGGATCTGGAGTTTACGGTAGTTTAGAAGAACGAAGAATGACAAAGGTTAGTTAACATATTATGCCCAAGAAGCACTATATGCTATGCAGGCGTTGAGAGCAAAGTGGACGAAATGCAATGCATTCAGTGCATTCCATGGTTAGTGGTTCATTTTCCAACACAGGGTTTTTTTTACCGTACTACTCGATCGACAATTTGTCCGTTAGAAATCTCATGGCGGGCGTCACTCATGAAGAGCTATTTTCCACACTTTGTAATTTACAAAAGAAAGGAGTTCACTACGCGGTAATTCGACTGTTGACTGTTATTTAATTTCCAACTACTACGACGAACCATGGTTATCGCGTTTATAGTACAAGGATACATAAAGCACCGAAGTAACTCAACACTCTCAACCTCACCACAAAACACCTCAGAGTGCTGACAGTAATGTGTTTATAAGATACACCATAACAGAATATATATACTTGGCACTGGAGCCATATAGCAGCCTTTTCTACAATTCCGTTAAGTTCTTAATCCCAAGTCCTCCAGTTATCGAAAAATTGTCGTTTATAACCATAACGATGATGAGATATTCGCAAAAACTTGGACCCCGGGGTAGTTCGAACCATGATTTCCCTTTCCCATGGTTGTAATTCACGTCGCACCCTGCCGTGAAAAATTGCAGTAGGCAGAAAATAAAAGACTAACTTTGTGATTTCGACTACAGCCTCATCTTAATCGTGTTCAGTGCCGACTTGTGCTCCCCATATCAATCCAGGTGACGGGTGATTGCTGATGGCAGCGTTAGGAAGAAAACTAGCTGAGAGAAACTCTGAGCAAGGACCTCTGTGGCCCAGTGTGTAATGCGCGAGTGCCCAAAAGGGAAATATTGATTCGATCTGGCCCGGGGTCCAAGTTTCGCGAATACCTCAGCATCGTTGTGATTGTAATTCACATCATACCTTGTTTTGAAAAATTTTAGCAGGCAGAAAATAAAAGGTTAACATTGCCGTTTACTGTTGAAAAAAAATAATAATTCCTCAAGGCAAGCAACTACGTTAACGCGCCGGCCGTTATGTGTTAAAAGCGCTGCCATAGTCGTCTCGTCGCATCAAGTAGCTGATCGTAACTCTGCTCAGATTTTCTGTGGAAAGCACTGTTTAACTTCAGATATATCGTCGAATATAACCGCTGCTTGCAGGATATCAAAAAGGATTTCTTCACCTGAGGGATCCGTATCTGACTAGCTGCGGAGAAACATGCTGTTGGGATGGAACTCTAAGAGATCCTTGTCGCAAAAACGCTGGCTCACCAACGGCATTTCCGATATTGGCTTTGGCCACCACTCGCGGCTTCTCGCCTGATTGACGCCCAAAGATCTGTGAAGTATATTTACGATCGGTTTGAAAAAAAATACCATGAAAATCACACACAGCTATGAACAGAACTGAAGTGCCCGTAATTCAAGCCATTATACATAAAATCTTCCCAACTGCAGCCATCTGTTGCCTAATAAGAAGTTGTTTAAAAAACTTTGGCTGCAGAAGATTGAATAATGTATTTAAACAGCTTGTTGACTGTTAAATTTGATGAAAAGAAAATCAAGGTTGTTCAGAGGAACAGAGGAAGACGATACCTTTGAAAACAATGTGACCTTCTGTTTAGAGGGCTGCTGTTCCTTGGAATATGAGCTAGATCGTCTCTTACCATCCAAAATCCCTATGACAACTTGGCCGCTCCCATCTAAATTTCGATTTCTATTATTATTTCTATTTCTATTTTTCTTAGCCAAAGGTATTTGAAACAAGAGTGGAATGAGCAAAGTGAACGACCTGCGTTGCATCCTATGCACCGTTTTCATTGCGAAATCGACTAGTTAAGAACTCAGTGCTTAACGATAATTCGCTAACAAGTTTGTTACTCTATAGCAGACCAAAACGTCTCAAGCATGTCCTGCTGGAAGATCGCTGAATGCAAATATAGCAAACCACCATTTATCAAGCAACGCAGGCTTATTGCCTTCAACTAGAAGCCGTCTATGGTCTTATAAATGTTCTCAGAAAAAGCGCTTTTGTTTCTCCGAAATCGGTACGTTGGCAAAAAACTTCTCTGCGACCACAAGCACTCTAACGTGTCTTCCAATTCACTACCGCACTCAATTTACAAATAGAACGCAGATGTCGCGAAGCATCTCAATGCTAAACGTTGTGAACCGCAGATGTTTTCTGAGATTCATCAGCAAATGAAGGAACTATGCAACCTGACCTTCTCCCTGTATTCTATACGGTTATAAACCAAACAACTTAGCTCAACTGTGTCAAAAATCATCAAGGTTGTTCGAATTGTTGTTCACCCGACGTGCTCGAAACTCACATCTGATGAGTTGTTCGGCATGCTTGGCGTCGTAGACGGGCACGTCGTTCACGTGGACGATGCGGTGCCCTGGCTCAACACCGAGACGACACGCCACACCGCCTGCATCCACAGCGTTCACGAACACTCCGTTGCTTAACTCAATTCCAATATCTGAAAAATCCTTTTCACTGCACACATACTGGCCGAAAAATATGACCGACTCATTTCGCACTTCCCAATCTCCTTCTGCACGTTTTCAGTTCACTTCATCTTATTCTGAAGGTTTACTCCTCCCAGTATTCTCGGTTCACAAGCAGTTAACTGGTTTACCCTTTACAGACTTTGGAATCGCTCCTATATAACGTATGCTCCATTCACGCTCAACGGAATGAATATCTCCGATTGCTCCAGTAACGCCTAGCTAGGTCGGAAAATCAACATGATTAACGGCTTAGCTCTTGAGTTGAACAGCAGGAAGCGAGCAGTTTGCAAAGCTTTAAACTTTAAAGACTATCGAGGATGTAATGAGGAGAACAAAGAACACCCGACCCCATGCCCACCTTTTCGGCCCCACAATTCTTCCTGCCTTAACGTATGCGTCAAAAACCTGATCTTTGCAGGGTGACAGATCTCTCACCATCTGAAGCTCAGACCTCGGTCGACCGTCAAAAATGAGAGAAGTCTTCCTTTACGTAAACTGCCGAAGATAGACATGTAATGCGTATGAACGATAACCGATGGACAGCAGCCATTAGTGAGTGGATTCCTCGGGATGTTAAATGTACTGCAGGAAAACCACAGACCCGGTGGTTAAAGTTCTTAATGTAACCCTAGAGGAAAGATATGATGATCAACGGGTCCCTAGAGAGGGCAAATCCACTGGGCTACTCTTGCGCGCGACAAAGAAAAATGCAAGATTTACTGGCGCTCGCTCGAGTCACTCGATGATCAACGGGACAACAGGTAATACAGGAGATTATTAAATGCGTTATTGAAGTGATGGTGCAAACAGCACTCTATACCAGGCAAATGATAGAAAGAATATGCACTTTCAGTGCAAGTCGACGATTAAAAATTGGATACTCTGCCCTATACGCCACTGTAGAAAATCAGCTTTACCGAACAAATGGTGTGTCTTAAGAATAAAAGAGGAAACCTTAAAAACCCCCAAAGCAAAAGTCAAGTGATAAGAAAATTATTTATTTCTACCAATGGTGCCTCCAGCTTACCCAGGATGGTTAGAAGTTAATAGCAACTACAGCGCACCGTAGAACATGCCTATATCAAAGTTAACAGGAGCTTTTTCGAACAGTTTATATGAAACCATAATGATGCTGAGTTATTTGCAAAACTTGGACTGCAGGCCAGATTCGAATCCGCGGTTACCTTTACCGAGGAGCTCATGTGCTATCCACTTCACCATCGAGACTCTTCCTTTGATTTTCTCTCAGCCAATTTTTTACCCTAACGGTCCCCTTGACGAGCGAATACTTAATAGCATCGTTAGGGCAAAAATCTGACTAACAGAAAAGTAGGATAGTGACTACTAACACGTGAGCCCCAGGAAAGGGTAATCACGGATTCGAATCTGGCCTGCGGTCCAAGCTTTGCAAATATCTCAGCATCATTATCGTTGTATTTCATATAATACCCAACAGTGAAAAATAATGGGCAGTAGATCAAAAGATAAATACTGAGTTTATACAAAAGCAAAAACATAGAGACAGGATTTTCTTCAAGTTTTTCCTACATCCACTTTCAAATAAAAAATGTTGTTGAAAACTGAACGAGTTGCACTATTGGATTACTGAACAAACTTCAATGAACACTTGAGTTTCAGCGATGTCCAAATAGTCGGTGTTCTGTTATAGAAAATAAAATGCAAGTGCAGCCGAGTGAGCAGGTAACCAACCACGGTTCGTTATGAAGGTGACATCCCGTATGCTGGAGGCGTTGCCTCTCCGTCGGATCAGAATCTTTAGGTGGTGGCTGTTTTTAAGGATGTCGATTACACTGCGCTGATCCATTTCCATGACGTCGATGTCGTTCACCATAAGAATATGGTCGAGCCGTCTATATGAACATACAATATAGAGCAAAACAGAACATTCGGTATTTATCCATATGTCCAAATGAGAACACCCAAAACTTCGCTGGTCATTCACATTATATTTTATGGAACCGATTTCGATCATTTCAAAGCGTAATAAGATGAAACAAATATGAAAGTGAACTGTGGACAAAAATTGCCTGAATAGATTACTTGGAAAGCTCACTTCAACTTGTTCTCAAGTGGCGAGCCGGTGATGATGTCCTTGACATAAATTGGGGTAGAGATCGGGTATCGGTCCTCCGTTCTCCCTCCACTCAGCACGATGCCGAGATTTGGTTTTGGATAAGGCTGAAATCTGAACGCCTCATATCCACCAGAGCTGCACAGACCACAAGCATTCTACGGAATAAACGGTAGCTCCGATTCATTGAATTACCGAATAACTACTTTAAGACCAATAAGTCGTACATAACATTGAAAATCGCAGAAAGGCTACCCACAACTAGTATAGGAAAAGTTCCTCTGATCTACTAAATCTAACTAATACAGAAAACGAATTCGTTTTCATCGTTCCCTACCACTAGTGGAGTTCATTGAAGGGAATGAATACCAAAAGTTGATCCTACAAACACCGATGAGATTTTCAAAGTTCAAAACCTCTAACGGCAACTGAAAGTTTTCAGAAGTTATTCGTTTTCGAAATGAAAACTTCCAAAGTCGGACCCACCACGGCCACCTCGATGGTGTGAGTGTTCCAGAGGTCGGTGATAGGCTCGCTCTCGCACTCCAGCTGCTTCAGCCTGCGCAGCGCCTCCCGACGCTCGCCGTCCGCAGCCTTGGCCTCCCTCAGTGCCGCATCGCGTTCTTCCGCCAGTCGGCCGCATTCCGCTTGCAACTTCTGCAACTTCTCCAATGCCTCTGTCCGCTTCTCATTCGCAGACACTGCCTCCTCCAGATTCACTGTAAGTGTCAGCCATATAATTGGGAAGAAGTCACCAGCTTGGAAATATGGAATATTGGATAGGAATCAAGCCTTTATAACGTTTTTTCTAAGAAATGAAGAAAAACGTCAGAAATACAACAATCCAATAATAAACCTTATACCATAGAAAGCGATAGATTTTAGACGAACTTTAAGTCATCTAAGATAAAAGCACTAGAAGGCGGTATGAAAGGGGAATCTTAAGGAGAAACAGAGCACATTTTGTAAAACATGTCACTCACAATGCAGGAGTCGCGTTGTGTGCTCCAATTTGTTCGAAATGTTCTTGTATTCACCTTCATACTGCTGGAACAAAACAATTCCAAATGAAATGGCTTTAGCAGAATTCAAATTCACACTAAATCTAGATCTGCCGCTAGATCTGACTAGGAGCGATTTCTTCTCGAGTTATACTACTTCTCTTCTTTATTCTTACATTATGATGCCTACCGATCTGTAGCGGAGTTCGTTCAACGTCCGCGACAAAGCATGTACGGTCTGTCTCAGGCGGTCGCGTTCTTCGCACATGCGCGTGTTCTCCTCCAACACTGTGCTTCGCTCGGCCATCGTTTCTTCGTAGTCACGCTGTACGCTATCGAGTTGGTTTTTCATACGATTCCGTGACTCTTCGATCTCGAGACGATATGCTACGGCTCTGTAAAAAACGAAAGACTAATGGCTTTTTAGGATATAGGGCACAAAACACATCGCATGCCATGCATATGTGGGAAGGAAGCAAATTAGACGAAATGCATTGCGCTCGATGCATATTCTTTTCCGTGATTTATCTTTCAGGGCGGACCTTTCTTAGTGAGAATTTTTTCTTGTTCAATCGATAGTTTATCGACACAGATGTGTCTGTGTGCCCACGAAGGTTTTTTTTATACATTTAATAATTTACAAAGACTTTTGAAGAAGAGTTTATTGGCCGAACATTGGATCGGTAATTGGCTGTTATTTCAGTTCCAACCACTACCATCAGTTACCATAGTACTACATTTAACGGCTGGATATAACTAATGCAAATATGGACTCAATATAAGCTGTAGAACACTTCTAAACGCTGACGGTAATGTGTGGTAAACCATAGCAAATATACCACGCATAGCTCAACAATGCCAGAAAGAGCAAGGTCTCCTCTATGATTCTGTTATGTTCGCAACCTCAAGACCTCTAGTTATACAGAAAGATTGTTGTCTATTGTCGATAAACCAGAAGTCCGTAACCGACATGAAATTAGGCGACATCTCATGCAGCTGCCACGTAAATTTCGGTGTCGAGCGCTATTTGCTACCATCTACAAAACTCTTTGCCACTTTGTAAACAAATTCTTCAAAAAATCTTTATAGACTTTTACTTTACGTTATTCTTTTACTCTCACATCACTAACCATTTCAGCAGCACCATGACTACGCTTTTAATTTTTGCAGATTGTGAAAGCTAAGTATTTTAAAGTCCCAAATCAACAGCCACCGGAACGAAAAAGGATTTAGGATTCATTTAAAAATTACTGAAAGCCCCAATTATCTTGTGATACTCCAGGAGATCATTTAGTGTGTCATCACTTGCGCACACATGATCCAAGGTTCGAACCCACATCGACTCAACCAAAAGGGCTCGGTTATTTGGTCAGTGTCATTGTCAGATAAAGGACTTGTGTATCACATTGTCACATAACTCACTGTATACTGAGAGTTCGTATTCATTAACTCATCGAAATTACAAGTGAAATGATGCCAAGTGATGTTGCAAGTGATGGCAAAAAGGTGGTAAGGTATCTTAATGAAATTCGTCAATGTTTTTATGCCTATAGGTTGACTACCGCAAATGAATCACTGAATGAACCAAGCACCTTTACGCATATTGGTTGACTATTGTATTTGAATCTGCTATGAGTCATGGCGCCTCATGTGATATGATGGAAATTGAAGAGTTCTTGGTCTCGCAGCCACAAGGTCGAGCGTGGTAGAGACGGGCTTAAATGCTGACCTGTTGAGCTCGGTTCTCAAGGACTCGACCTGCTCCTCGAGCTGCTGCAGCTTCTGGACGAGAGAGTCACGTTCCTGCATTGTGTCTCTTGTCCGTTCCATCCATCGCTCCTCTAATGAGCGCAGTTCACGTTCCATCTCATCCTGTAATTATTCCCTCTGATTCACACAAACCACTTTAGTGTTCTTCCAACCGAAAGCCATTAATCAAATACAAAAACAATTTCGTTACTGATGATATGCGTACGAGTTCGGCATACTCGAAATGTCAAAGCTGAGTAAATTGGAGTAAAAGTTGAAAACATCTACTATTTGAGTTCGTAGCTTGTTGACTTCACTAAAGCTTAGAGTGCTCCTCATAGTAGAGCTGCTCTTGTTCTTCAACGACATATTTAGTACGTTTGGTATGAAGCAAAAGAAACAAAGAAATTGCAAAATTCGATAAGTTCAGCCACAGTTGCAAAAGTGAATGAATCCTAGCAGGGTGCGTCAAGCGGTACAATGCGAACTATTTAGTTAACTCTCAAACGGAACGTCGTTTAACTTTAGTAGTGAAATAATCAACATGTTTTTAATTTGTTGAGCTTACATGAGGTTGATAAATTTGTTTATTTCGGCTAACGTCTTGACGTCTTCGTCTTCATCAGAGCCGATAATCCGTGTCAGTGGTCACACAACGATGCTGAGATATTCAATGGCGATGTGTGCTACCCAGATCAAACCCGTTGACGGGAGATTGCTGATGACACTGATCGACAGAGCTAACTGTCAGAAAGACGAAACGAAGGACCCGTATGGTGTGGTGGTGAACGCGTTAGCCCCCGGAAAGGGTAATAGCGTGTTCGTTCCCAACGCATACACCTGCGACCCAGTGTTTTGCAACAATCTCAGCACCGTTCCGATTGTATTTTGCATAATACCCTGCCGTTAAAATTGTAGTATGCAGAAAACAAAAAGTAATCAGTAGGAAGAAGCTGGTTTCTACAGCTACTTAGTGATATAAAATACAACCACAAAGATGCTGAGATAAATCCGTTGTTCTCTTTTTTCCAGCAATCGCGAGGTTGTTATTCAGCACACGTTTACTTCCTTACACATACAACAACACAACGGATGTGTTCTATGAGTGAGGAAGTAAACGTGTGCTGAATAACAACCTCACGACTGCTGGAAAGAAGAGAACAACAGATTTATAATCTTATGCCGAGGTTAATAGAAAGTCGATCTTAGGAACTGATTTGCAAGACTTGGATATTAGACCAGATTTGAATCCGCAATTACTCCTTTCTGGACCTTTTGTGTTACCCACTGCACCATATAATACCCTGCCGCAAAAAATATTAGACAGTAAACAGGGAGTCAAATATTTAGTAACGATTTTCAATGCACTTTTTTTCCCACCGTGCCTACTCGCTACCGCTTGGATCTCACTTCGTGAATGGTGCTGAACACCAGAAAAGATTTGTTACGCAGACATCCAGGGCAAATCACGACGAGGAAAAATGGGGGAAAATGGGAGAAAAAGGAAAAAAAGTCGAGAAAAAATATTGCAAAGCTGTCTCCAAAAATTGGGTTTTTCAAAATGAATTTTGACGGTCGAAGGTGAATCATGCGAAATTACTTGAACGTCAAAAAATAACACTACTCATGCAGAGATCGGTAGAGCTAGCTGAGAGACAGGCGAAACGAAGGACCTGCATGGTGTGGCGGTGAACGCATTACTCCCCGGAAAGGACAATAGCGCGTTCGTTCTCCACCGCAGACACCTGCGGTCCGGAGTTTTGCAAATATCTCAGCATCATTGAGGTTATATTTCGCAATATACCCTGCCATTAAAAAGAGTAGGCAGTAAATAATTAGTCAAAATTGTAACATTACTCAGTTACAAATGTTATACCTGAATCATTCATTCATGTTATACCTCTGGTGTCGGGAAATTACTACCGTACTTGTCAGGGAAAAAATCATTCTTTTCAACTCAAGCGGGAACGCTCCAGCTCGGCTATCTCGCAACCCTAAGGAGAATCGATTCAACCAGCACACAGCGACATTCAGCATGAAAGGAAAATCCTCAAGCAGCAGCTGAAGGCACATGTAAAAAATTGGAAGACCTTCGTAGATGATGGATGTGAGGAAACGAATCGAATACGAGAACTGCTGAGAACCGTGCAGTAGAGTGAAGGCGAATCGTTAAAAATAAAATAAATAAAAGTAGAAAATATTTTTTCATGGAATGATATGTGAAACATAGGACAATGATGATGAGATATTTGCAAAAACTGGGCCTCAGGTCGGAATCGAACCCACGATCATCCTTTCCAGCGAGTCATGTGTTAGCCACTGCACCACCGAGCAACAAACAAAGATAAAGGCAGTTCGTATGAATTACATATATTGATTGATAATGCCGAAGTTTGTAGAAAGTCGGTCGTTTGGGTTATATCTCCTTTACCAGAGAAGAAATCTATAAGCAATTAGCAAATATCGAAAGTACTTTCTATTTCATCATTGTGAATTTTGAGGGTCTCAAAAAAAAGAGAAGAAAATGTTATGTTCAAGACCATCGTGCTTCCATTACACGTGCGGTTTGGCGGAGTTGAAATGGATATTTTAGTGCCAATGTTGTTCGTTTTTGTAGTAGTTTGCATTCAATTTTGGTTATTGCCATAGAAATCAAGAAAAAACAACATCGGACGATTTCTATAGAAATGCAAACATGAAGGTGAAGCCGCGAAAATGGTGGGTGGCCACTCAGCGCTGCACTAGGCCAGAAGGCGTAGACATTCCTGCGGTAGGAAATTGGTCTGAAACGTTTCGTGACGAAGGTGAAAGTTCCGAAGATGATGAAAGGCGGAAAAGACCTACTTTCATCGATAACGACCATCTGAAGACGTCGACCCAATCGTTTACAACTCGCTGAAGAACTCGCAAAAAACACCACAGTTTCGGAACGACTTCACCAAAATGAAAAGTGGAAAGAATCTCGTCTCTTTTTTCCGTACCAAAATCAATCTGTTTGTTGATCGCATTGCGATGTATGACGAAAATTGATTGTGCACGAGAAAGAGGACGTTATATAACTTTCTTTTTGACAATAAAAAATAAAATTAAACACTGAAACGCTTCTCCTGGTTAAATTTAGGTGAGAAGAAGTTCCCAGTGGAGTCCTCGTGGGTCAGCAGATCTAATAATCCGCTATAACCTTATTCCACATAAAACCACTATAGCAGAGAAGTATTGTTAGAAAGCTAACAAAATAACGTCTGCAAGCTGCTGATAAGAAGCTTCCGGAGGTTTCGTCCGATCCGTTTGGTATAACGAAGGAAACGTACGACGATTCGATTATCATTGAATGAATTGCGACCTTTGTAGAGACGGATAACAGTAGACAAAGCCAAGTGGTCGTCTTTCACGAAGAGTGGTAGTTATCTTACTTGTCGAGATTTGATTGACTCAAACCAGTCACCAATCGACGACCACATCAAAAGTCGAAAACGACTAACTGAGGTACTAATTATATTTATTATAGCGAATTGTCATTATCTAAAAACAATGAATAGTCCATGAAAGCGGATGCACAAAAGAAAATCACCTGTGCTTCGTTTTGGATACGTTTTCGCTCGTCTCTTTCGATTTTAAGAAGTCTCTCGAGTTCCTTGATTTCGAGCTCCAGCTCTGAAGTGTTCACTGGTAGTTTTCCATTCTCGATGACAAGACCGGACGACTCGTCCTCGGAGTTCTCTGGTACTCCATTTTCGTCGGTCATCACTGGTCCGTCAAAGGAAGTAATCACAAACCGTTCACTAAATGATACCAATCAAAAGCAAAAGAATCTCAACGAAACACTTCCCTGAAGAGAACATGGTGTTAGAATACTACAACGACTTCGACCAATTCGTATCGTAGAAGGTGAACAGTGAAAGTGAACATTTTAATACGCTAAAGTTAACTCTAATCCTTAAAATAGAATTTTGCACCTATGAAAGAGACATGCGTTGTTCTGACCTCCCTCTTCAAGGTACAGCGGTTGAAATTAGAAGCGATACAGTCTCCGCACCGGTGGGACACAGATGTTCTGCACCGCAGCAAAAGACTTCTTATTGAAAGGAAAAGCTCGAAATATAGAAGGGAGCCCGTTTCGATTTCAAATAGTTTGGCACCCGTATATAATAAACTTTTTGTCAATTTGATTTCATCAAGATCAATTAATCCCAATGCAGCGCTCTCCCGTCTAAATGTTGTGAGGTGTTGCTCGTGTGACCCGAACAGCAACCCGACCTATTGGCACCATTTCCACCTTTCCAACAACAAGCCTAAGCAAGAGTAAACATATTCTACAAATGGCTACCCTCCTAGAAGAAGCCTCGTTATAGAGCAACAGAACTGCTGTCAATCCAGAAGCTTTGGTTACTACCTGAAATGGGGTCGTAGGAACGTTTTGGCACGGTTATGTTGACACTTTAGAAAACAAAACCTGTCAAACTAGCTATGGTGGAGTCTGAGTGAGTTGTGCCGACAAGTCCTGTTGCTATTTAAAAAAGCAACTAGTTGATTTAATAGCGTCAAATTCAATTACCTTAGATGGGAAAGACGAGTATCAAACCAGATAGCAATTTCTATAACTCTGCAAATAAAAAAAAATTTGGCAAGCGGAAAATTTGAAGACCCGGACCCAAAGATCACACATGGTTGAAAAATAGTTGACTTTCAAGCCCTAACACGATCACTCCTTCTGCGACCGTTTGTATTCATCACTTATTCATTTGCATCATTCAAACAAATAAATACACAAGAAAAGGAAAAGTCAAAAAATCGTGTTGTTAATCCGACATTGAAAGCTGATTGATTTATACCTGCACTAGTCAATAATCGGATACATGAATTATTGAAAAGATCTGTTTCTACACTGCGCGAGTGGCCAGTAACCAGCCGATTCCACATGATGTGTGCAAATAGAGGAGCGCCGAACCCACAGCTACTTAAGGTCAGGAATACGATATCGATCGGCATTCAGGACCACGAAACCCGTGTCCCTTACCGAAGCCGCTATTCAAACGGACAGACGACCAATTAACTCGTTCCCGCCAACCTATACCGTGCAACGACGTAAGGATGCACAACGAGTTAGATGAGGAGACTGAACAGCATCCAGCACTTCAAAAGCGTTCATTGAAGAAAGCTGATCAGCCGGAACCCACACGAGTTTTGAGCCTTTAACCTCTTAACCTTTTGCGCTAGAATATAGATGGGAGATCTACTACTTAATTTAATTTTGTAAATTTGTCAGGGTTGAATCAACGACAACTCGAATATCCACCATTTTCCAAAACTCTTCAATATAAAATTTTGCTACCATATTTCTTCGTTATTTATTTTCCGAAACAGATATTTCAAAACACCAAAGAAATCAGAAATTTTGGATCGGATTCGACTGCATAACAACACTTCTCTAAACTCACTTATACTCTTCCCATAGCATTACGTTCAGTAATCTCACGTTAATATTTGGATCATTCAAACAACTAAGCGCTAGAAGTTAATTTCTTTAGGGAGCTAGCCAGCTTCGATAGGGAACGATACTCGTTGAAAAAAGGTAAGGTTAAAATGGTTGGCAGCTTGAAGGAAAACACGCAATGGAAAATAATCGTTTGAACCCTGTATTGAAAAAAAAAACACAGTAATCAATAGAAAAAGACAGTTCAACACGGAAACGTTCAGTTCCATACTGAGCCGGTTACTACTTGACATCTGGACGAGTTCATAGACTGTTCGAGAATCGACGGTAAAAATAACAGCTCGACTGACAGAAACTAAGTCGAGGACGGCGCAATAGGCTCCGTTTGTCTAGGGCTGAGAAGTTTGTGAAGGTCGTACGCGACTGTAGGTGTTCAATTAACCGCGATCCCCGAATCGATTCTCGCATTCCTCTCCTGGAAACTGCCTTTTTGATGCCGTTCACTTAAAGTCAAGTGTCCTCATGGGCCATTCATCAATCAGGCCGTCCTTTTTGTGAGTACATGAAGAATTTGGTGAGATTCTTGCAAGGATTTCAATGTGCCCTTCTACGAATTTCATTGTTAGCGATACGAAACAATTCCTAAAGTTCCTGCGAATTCAGGAAGTTTACTAGGACACTGAGCACCTTGTTTTTCCATGGTTTGCAGGTTATCATATGGAATGAACGCTTCACTTACACGATATAAATGTATATTAAACAAAAGGATCTATAAATGGTTTCTTCGTCTTCAAAAATCTTGACAGCGACGATTTCCCTCACCGGGTCACACGTCCTATGCACCACACCAACCGAGACTCACAGCGTTGTAATGCGTATCGCAGAGTGCCACGAAAAAATAATAGGCGGAAAATGAAAGTCAAAACGTAGTGATTTCAACTGCGGCTTCAGCCTAACTGAGTTCAATGCCGATTTGTGTTCCCAAATTATGGCTGAACACGGTTGATTGCTGAGAACACCTCTGGAATAAAAAGTTGGCCGACGGAAAGTTAAAGCAAGGGTGTTAGTGTGATGGATAGCATATAAGCCCCGGTAACCATAATCGCGAGTACGAAACCCATATGAGGTTATAGTTTTGCTCATATTTCAACACCTTATTTTTAAAAGAATCCTACGAATAATTTTCTAAGAGAGACATTGGGCTTACAGTAGTGAACTTCCAACTAGTTGTGTGGGTTTGGGAAGAACAATTGTGCCCACACTCATCCAGCAACAAAGAGCCTGAGGCAGCTTTTCTTCCAAGGCTACTCAACGATTGCATATCATCGTGTTAATTGGAACCAAATTTTAGCTGAACCTTGGCACCATAGATTATTGCGCTTCAAGAATAAACGCTTTAAGAAACCTATTAGAATACCTTTGTTCTGAAAATATCGAAGTGCTTTCACCACTTCGATTATCCAAACTCCGATAGTTCTTCACAGTTTCTTCTTGGTTTCTCACCAGTCAGTTTTTATCGAATACCATATTATACCTCTCTTTTTTAAAACACCGTAGACACTTCTACTGTTTTGTCTTGATGTGAACAAGAAGGCCCACGTGGTACGAATGAACGGCTGTGGAAGGTGGGCTTAAATCACTGCAGTTCCGAAGAAGATGAAGGAGCTGAAACTGTGCGGACATTTCAGATCTGGTGCATTCGACGGCATTCAATAAAGTCAAATTGAATTAGGTTCTTTGTGGAGTGAATTTGTCAATTCATTCTCAGAAAAAAATGAAGCTGCAGTTAGGATGTATAAATTACCATTTGGGAATGCAGTTCTGAAAGCAATAACGTCATCTGAAATAAGAAACTCCAAGGCCAGCCCTAAATTACTTGCATTAACTTGCAAGAGGATGACACGCCAAGCCTCGATCAACCGACGTTAGAATATTCTCTGAACGATCTTAGTGAACAAAGAATTTACTCGGCAACGATTCCTCATCAGCTCGGTGACTGAGCCAGAGAAAGCCCTGTCGGTACTCGTGAATCATCTGAACTTCACCCGAACATACAAGGTCTCCAAGGAAAGACTGTTACTGGTGATAAAAGTCGACTGCTCAGCTATGTCAACTATATTCATGGCAGTGTGACATTCGTGAGGATAATTTCCGCCAAACGAATTGAAACCTAGCGCGTTTTCCTTTGGAACCAGTGAGATATAGAGAAGACTTTATGCTAAGAACTCCTACCAGCCACTGTTATCGTAAATGGCTGAACGACATCAAAAGTTCACTGACGTGCCCATAAACAGTGCCCCATTTACAAGTGACTTCTTCTTTTTCATGATAGCCTTCATAAACGCTGTGAATGCAACACGTGAGACAATTTTTACCCTCAAAATTTTAATCTGTTCGTAGTATTCCCTAAAATCTGAGGTTTTTCAACTACCATTGGACCAGGATTAACGGAGAGTACATAATATATCACTCTGGGGGTTAAACTGTGAGCTAGAATTCAACTTTAGTAAACTTAAAAAATATTAAAGGTTGTTCAGAAAATGTTGAAAGACATGTTTCCTATTTAACAACTGTGCCTCTCTCGATTAGCTTCAATAGAACCACGGCGCTGCCTGAACAGAAGCTGGACTCGGCAAGGCGAGAAACATCCTCTCGGAGCACAAGGACCTCGAAGACCTACGATTCAGAATGACGACTGGGATTACCTTGACGTTGTTAGCATTCGTGTGCGATTGTTCAACTTTTTTTTTAGGAAAACTGTCATAGCTCTGATCTATAACGTATAAAAACGATTCAAATTGGTTTAAAAGGTGTTTCAACTTTTCTATATCGAAATTCCGTCAGTTACGCTCCGAAACTAAGTGATCATAACCGACTTCAAAAGACCTTTTTCGAAACGAGGCCAACTAAGTCAACATTCTGGAGGTACTTTCTCCGAAAGCCATTCATTCCAAGGTGAATTTTCTCCTACTGCATGTCTTCTTCGTATGGGTAGTTGTAGTACAAAGAAATGAACTCTCCACTATGAAATATATTTTTTATTTACACTTTTATAACACCTGCTTAGTTATCACCTGTGCAACATAATTAAATGAAGCATCAGAAAACGATTAAACTTGGAAAGCTCACTATATAGAAGTGAGAGTGAACTACGCAAGAACAGAATAGACGTTGGAAACTGCTCACATCGAGATTCCGAAGCAATGGTTACCACGGTCCTACTGAGGTCAACAGGATAATGGTGATGATGGCGATGAGAGTCGGAAATAAGAGAACATAATGGAATCGAAACAGACTTAAAAACAGGGAGCAATCATGAGAACGTCGTCATTTTGTGCAGAACGAAAAACAGGCGGAGGAGAACTTCTATCTAATGCCCTTTCGGGTCTCCTTCCATGAGACCGATGATAATGAACCATGAGAAATAGGTTGTCCATAGTTAAATTTTAAATTTCGGTCGCTTCCTCATAGGAGAAACCCTTAGTTCTATGGAAAGGGCGATAAACTGCGAAATCGCAGCAGTAGATAAGGTTCAGCTAACCGGAGCCATGATAGAACACAACAAAATGAAATTTGAGCACCCAGATCCGACCTTTTCAATCTTGTGCATTTAAAATGGAGATGCAGAAAACTTCTTATGATTTGTGGGAACATAAACACTTCCGATAAGTATTTTCTTAATGGTTTACAAGTTCCTGATAAGTGGGGAGATTCATGACACTCGCACGTCACATGAGCTGAGAAGAAGCTCAACGTTTCTATTCCAAAGCCTAATAAGGAGCAAACTTATACCGTGTCGCAGTCAAACTTGCCATCCGTGGCTCATTTGTTACCGAAAGCAGTAAAAATAGGAACCCAAAATTTGTGTGGGAAAAATTTGATGGTCTTCGTGTACCTCTTCCGATCCACACCGTGACGATGAATACAGATCTTATAGGTGTTCGTTAGAATCACTCGATGATTAACGGGCTTACAAGCGTTACAGCTGATTAATCAGAGATTTATGACAAATAATGACGGCAAATGAAGTCAATTAAAAACAAGTAAAATTCCTCTGGTTGGTCAGTCGCTCCATACTTTAGAATGGAATGAAACCCGAAGAAAATCGACTACGACAACCTCCACTTACTAGGTGTGGCGGTGATGAACACGGCGCATTTCAGCACTCACGATATGCATAACCTAATTTCGCGACCCAGTCCCGATTCGATAACCTGGACAACACCTGCAAGGAGTGGCGAGAACTGCGGTGATGGCAGATAGCAAATACCACTCGGAAAGTGGTTGCGCTCAGCGAAAACGATCTGACCTTATTTGACTCGCTCTAGGACAATCTAAGCTGAGTGCATTTCTTCACTACTTCCATTTCAGCTGGCCGTTACTGAAAACGGCTTGCTTCTTCTCTAATTTTATACATTCTGTTACGAGATCGTGCGACTCCGTTTAACACTTGTGGAAATAATCCTTGAGATTGTCTTCATATCGACCGCAACATAGAAAAACATAAAAATAACGGAAAAAATAAGAGTAGTAAATAATATTAATAATAAACAATAGAAGAATATGTTTTGTAATCTTGACGAGGCGATACAAAATTCCTGTACGATATTAATTCGACTTTGGCTGGGGCTTCAGTGTATATCGTACAACTCAGCGATTGAAAGGGTTATGCAAACTTCAGCTACTGTAGGTTACAGAAACATTCCAACTCCACTGAATGAACTCCTCGACAGGAACTTTGCATCAGCAGAAAGCAAAATCCGTCGAAATGTTTTTCAAAGTCAAATAGACATCGTATTATTAACTATGCAGTAATCTCATGTCGAACTGTTAAGAATAAGAGAACCTCCGAAAGTAATTTTGTTCCCATGTTTCTTCTCTTTAAGCTTTTAACTATCGATAGGACACATTGCACAGCGAAGGCTGACGAATGCATAAAGGATAAACGAATCCATGAAGGATAAATTGAAACGAAAACAATAAAAACAATAAAAGAATGAAGAGCCTTTGAAGAGAGAACTCAAAAACTATCGTTTACAATATTCGATGTTACTTGCCAAGAAAATGTGACTGGTCTAACGAAGTAAATATGATCTTTCAAATTCTTGAGATCGCATGCAGAGAGCTTGTCAACTGCGAGTTGTAGAAACCAGGAACCGAAAGAACACATGCTCATCGTGAGGCACATCGGCACAAAAGTAAACCTTAATCTCTGATAATTCACAAGTTTTAAATAGTCTTCCCGCCCTTTTCTAGTATAGTACTTCTATAGAAAAAAGGTGGACTTTTCACAACTGCTAGGCTTCAAATGCTGAGCAGCGCAGTAGCATTGCTCGTCTCTCAATCTAGCGAAGTACAAAGAAGTTCGGCGATAAAAAACAAAGAGACTGTTGACGAAAGTCGATGCCACAAACTCGATGACTCTCTGGAGAAATGACGGATTTTAGCGAACTGTCTCGTCATGCACTATTTGTCACCGCCCTCAAAGTAGAAATCAATAACATTGGAAGGGGAACGAAAACACTTCGAAGCGGTTGCTGAATGAACGAGATGCACGTCAGAGCAGGCTGTCGACTCGATCGATAGTACAATACCATGAGTAATTCCGGTTCGAACGCTGATGATTGGACGACGACCCGTCGTCGTGGGAGACAGAACCCAGTCGGTAGCAGGTCAGCAGTAACGAAGGAGGAACGCGGCGTAGCGCTCCGCCCGGTTCGGACCCGTCGGGTGGACCTAGCGGGCCGAGCGGGCGGCCGGCCCGCCCGGCAGGGCTGCGGTTGCGCGGGCCACCGTGTTTGCTCGCATCCTGGCAGCAAGGCTGCGCTCGTCTTCACCTCTCAGATGTCGTACGATTGTTTGCTGATCGTTCTGTGCTTTTCATTTTACACAAATGTTCTGTTGGCGAATTCGCGTTGACGTGAATAAACAATGTCATTTCCAAAGTCGTAGAGCACTCTTACTACCGTTTTCTTATCGAATTTTTAATGAGATTGGCCTAAGAGGTTAACAAGGGGAATTGAGAATATGGAACGTATTCATGGTATAATGATTTTTTAACTTGCATTCCCTGACTCTTCTTTCTTCATGGCAAGGGAAGATGTAAAATAGAACCACCATAGAACTAATCTCAACCAGTATTCTATTCATGATATTTCAGGAAAAAATTTCCGTTCACTTAAAGTTGGATAGGTTGGTCTGCTTATTCATCCTTTGACTACAAACGTTTCCAGTAGATCGTAGATCTCTCTAAACGCCGAGTCGTTGACTGATTTACGCCGTCGTCGTTGACTATTCGCTCGTACTCTGTAGCGCGCCAGAGCAGCTGGGTGGGTTCTGCTCCTTCATAGGAGCCAAACATTATCATGTTTTCGTTAGGTTTGCTGGTGAATCCAGACCACCAGATCGCTCGTTTTCTTGTCGTGCAATGCGGAATCCATTCTTTGCATTTGGGCGAGTACGGCGGCGTTCTCGATCTCCAATCCTTTCTCCGGTAATCAAGAATCTCGCGCTGATTTCCAGAATCTCACTCTTATTTGTGTCAAACGAGATACTCTTAGGTAGTTCCTTTCAACTTTTATAGACTGGACCTGTTATATTGTACTCGATCGCGTCTTCGTCTGGCGAAAACTGAGCAGCAGCTGCCGTAGCAGTCACTACCGTACTGGAAGAATACTGTTAACAAAGCAGAAAACTTCTATCTGGTCCAAAGAACAAGCGAAAACACGTTGTGCAGACATGCGAAAGAGCTTAAGATGCAACGAAAACAGCGCTCGCCCATCACTCAGTGCGTCAATGAAAAGTAGTAAACCAGCTTCGTGCGCGGCTGAATCTCACATGCATCTCATCTCCTTACGGGTTACAATTGCAAGAATACGAGTCAGTAGACTTGCTTGGGTCTACACGATACATTTATGTAGTGGGTTGAATACGTTCCCGTTCTCATATTTTACCAGCCTAATACTAATTGGTAGGGCGCGTGTGGTCAGAGGCGCCCTGCAACACACACCCTGGAATCAATCCCCACGCCCATGGCCCACCAAGCCTTCCATTCCTCTGGGGATCGACGAATTGGTACCAAGCTTGACTGAGAGGATACTGCACTCGCTCGATACATCGGTAGGTCAGCGCGATCATTTTAGCGGCCAGATATGCATTCATTCATCTCCAAACGATGCTTAGTGAAGTCGAATGCATGACGCATCCCTCAACTATTGATTAACACCCAGAGCGTTATCCTTCATCCTTTAATATTCATTGAAATTCGTTTATTAGTTGAATAAATCATTTTTGTTGCAGAATTGTGTGCATTCCAGTACAATCTGCATTCGATTTATCTGATGAGAACAAATTACTTCTTTCGATAATATTCTGACAAATCCGTTCAATTCCAGGCTATCACCAGAATCATTCGCCCGGTAGTTTCGTCACCTTTCCACTAGGATACTTTCAGGACGACATCGACCAGGTTTACTGGTAGCTAGGTTATCGTATTTCGACCTTATGATTTTGAGTGAGCATACCGTGTGATGGACGCCTTGTTGTATGTTTGAGTTCAACTTTTCCAGATAAC
The DNA here is from genome assembly GCA_900624975.1 of Angiostrongylus costaricensis. NCBI lineage: Eukaryota > Metazoa > Nematoda > Chromadorea > Rhabditida > Metastrongylidae > Angiostrongylus > Angiostrongylus costaricensis. The sequence goes on from UYYA01004447.1 coordinate 49,361, forward strand.
TGTTTGATCAAAGCTTACCGTAAAACACAGACATATCAGACAAAGCTAACGAACGCGGGATTTTGTAATGTGCAGTGGATGAGGCTTACTGTGAAACGTCATTATTTTTTGTGACAAAAGCTCGTATAAAAAACGGAGAGAGCACAGGGACATAACGGGGAACATTTTGATGTGGGGTTACGATTCTCGCACAGGAATCGACAACAGAAGCGCGCAAAACTCTCGAGGCATTCTGGATTAATTCTAAGAATCCGAAAATAAACCGCAGGGATGAATGCCTCATTATCACACGTGATATCGGGAAGAATTTAACACTGTTGTTTTGATGTGAGAGGCACATTACGCTTCCATGTGAACTCTATGCGGTTGGTCTCCATGTGACATATTCAGTGGAAGGCTCATAGAAAGCAGGAGTGTGCGGAAAAGCTACTCTGCTTTCAACGTGATTGAAATCTTGTTTTAGCATTTTCGCTGTTTGCTTATGGAGGTGTTTGCTTGAGTAGATTGCGGTCAACTTGACCTTGGCAGGCTCTGAGGAAGGCAAAATCCGTCGGGACGTCAGCTTGGGCGTAAATAAAGAAGTAAAGTAACACCTCGTGTTTACAAAACAAGAATACAAAGAATTGTCCGATCAATGCCGAGGTTAATAAAAGTCGGTTGCGAGTTATAAAAGACTTGTTCTGTTTCGACAAGCTTTCTTATAATGTACAACCACAGCACGGGACTGCCGAAATACAGCTAGAAACTGGGGATAAAAATGTCTCAACGTAGAACGGAGGTAAAAAATGACATGTGACAATGAATGATCATCAAAAGCAAGGATGAGCAATAGTTGCAAATGTAATAGTCAAATCAAATAAATAAATCAAATAAACAATCATAATATTAATAGTAGCATAATTGATAGTACTAATAATCAATAGTAATAATAAGTGGCTATAACGCGGTGGTCCGTGCTCTTTTCGAGGACTTCGAGAATATCACATTTTTGTTAATTCGTGCTTAATCTGCATGATGTTCGGCGTGGAAATGGATCGTGAAAATTCTTTCTTCAAGGACAAGGTTAATCACTGCTTGGAGTGGAAGTCGCAACACGCTATATCATTCACATCATTGTGAGCAGAAGATGGAATCTAGTCGAAGCCGATGCCGCTCCATCCTTGCGCCGCATCAGATCATCTTTCTTGACTTCTGAATTATCATGAATGCACTTCGATATTATGATAAACTCACTACAAGCCTTCCCTTTGTTTGTTCAACTACAGCGTATGAGTCTCAGAGCAAAGTTCTTCAAAAGCTGTCCTGCAGCCAATGATGACGTTGAAGACACGAGGCGATAAAGTTCCTCGAAACCGGCGTTAATTCACATCATTTCGTCGTAAGCGTGGCCGTCATTTATTCCAAACAATAGACGTTTAGAGGCAAGCCGACGTTGACGAGAACACCAACACCGTCGACTCCTCTGTTCTAACAAGTTCTGCCGAGCATCTCTTCTCCAGCATCATCAACGACGTTCAATGGCGGTGTCTTCTCGCCTCATCCAGCACGACAGTGTCTTAATCAATATTCCAAGTCAGCACCACTGCCTTCTCTAGTGCCAGGATTCAGATGCAAGTGCTCATGCGTTGTAAACAGAGATAGTTTTTCCGAAATTTTCTGTTTTATTTCTAGCTCATTATTTGCTCGGAGAAATCGGTTTGTTTCGAAATCGGAAATTACACTCATTATTACTGTTTTTAGAGTTTAATACTTACGACCGGCCCATAAAGCCGATTAGGAAGAGATGCCATACGATACACACATGCTCGCTGGTTCGAACTTGCCGCCGCCTAGCCAATCTCTCATTTTCTGGGGTCGGCAAATTGCTACCGATATCTGAATCCAAGCGATATAAACCGACATTTAATACCCACGAGAAAATTGACAAGCTCTTGGGAAGAGTGGGAAGGGTAAAAATGCATGCTCAAAGTTAGTTGCTGACTCTCTCGGAGTAAACGAGGAGGTTATTTATTGAAAGTGACTTCTAGCCAGCTACCTTGCACATCATTTGTTTGATTTCAGCCTTTTTCGTTGAATAAACTTGTGACATAACTACATGTATATAAATATGCATCCGTAAATTTGTCTACATAAATATGCAAGCTACGTCATATATGTGTATCCTGTAGAACAGAAATAAGGATCCATTACCTGGAGTCCACCTTCGTCAGAAAGCCCAAAATGGCTTGTCGTTCGTGTCTACCCTGCCATTCGACACGTGAAATGTGGTACGTTCCATCACAGCTGATGTCGCTAGCTTCGCATACTTGCAATTGAAAAAGAGAATAGAACCATAAGAATACAATTAAGTGTGCCACGAATAAGAATTCTAGCACCTAAGTCCCCATAGGTATCTGATGCTGGGAAATATGCTGGAATGTCAGATCGCTCTATATTAAAGGTTCTGCAGTAAGAATTCTTATCAGTTCACCAACTCGTAGTCAAAGTAGGAGGAATGCAGTAGAAAGTTGGTGCCAAAGGAGTGTTTTCTTTTATTCACTGGAAATAAAAAGAAAAATGGTAAGGAACTTCAGATTATAGGTTTCAGGTTACGATGAAGATTTTTGCTTCATTTGGATGAGGAAATCTTGTACCAATGGCTACTAAAGAAGAGTTTTGTTATTATGGGGGTCACTCAGCCTGCGTCCAGCCAGTTTTAGGTAGTATACTTTTTTTTTACTGGAAACACCACTTTCTTAACCTTTTTATGCCTACTCTTTTTAACTACAGGGTATTTTGTAAAATATAACTACTATAATGCTGAGATATTTGCAAAACTCCGGACCTCAGGTATCTGCGGTGGGGAACGAACGCGTTATTGTCTTTGCCGTGGAGTCACGCGTTCACCACCACACCATGCGGGTCTTTCGTTTCGCCTGTCTCTCAGCTAGTTCTAGGAAACACCACTGTTGAATTCCTTTATTCTGTCATCGACTTTGTTAGAAGAAATTAGGATCGAATATTATCGACGAGTTCGTCCAATCATCGATTAAAAGCGAACTAATCGCCATCGCAGGTGTAGTCACAGTGTACGAATGCTCGTTCCACGAATTCTAGTCGTTGTAACTTCTTTTCCAGGGGATGGCTGATGTCATGTGTCACCTAAGACGACAAAATTTTTGGCCAATGGACAACAGGGTGCCAGTAAATATTTATACTGAACCGATTCTGGATTGGAAATTGCTAAGATTTGAATGAGTATGGTATAATACGGAGGTCGTCTTTCGTGATATATTTATCAAACCGAGAGGAAAGATCACTCACTATCAAAATCACCGAACGTTTTTCTATCAATGTCACTATTGACTATCGCTGAACCCCGGGTTAGATAATCGATGCCACGGTTTATTGATAAGCTTACATAGGATTGATGTAAATTTTTATTACGGCCAATGTATCGGAACTTAACCCTCATCAGAACCACCACGATTCAAGTCCACTGGGGTTGTTTCCTTTTGCTATCTGAATGTTCGTATCGTTGCACGCAAACGAATCGGGTATAGTGAAGCACGGCACAAATGAAGTGAGGGATGCACTGTCAGAATGAAAGAAGTAATTTTGATTAGTAGTCGACCAAGGACCGTTCCGCATCCCGGAAAACTGCCGGGTGAAATCAGGTCGCTTCAGTGCAGCTAGAATCTTGTGTAAAAGGGCAGTGTCGAGTGACGCTACTTCAGTTGTTCGGTGCTCCACTCTACCACAGCCGTCTCGATGTGATGGTTACGAAAGCCAACACTACAAGAGAAAACAAGTGATGTGGACATTTGACGCGGGTCACGATGGCTCTAATGAAGTCGAAACCGCCGAAACGTTAGCCACGATAAAGATTTCTAACAACCTCGTTTAAATTTGCTGGTATAGGCTTTTTGTTACTTTAACTTAGCAATAGCAAAAAAAATAGATTGCAGAGAAGTAGCAAATAATATCAATGGGCTTGAAAAATTTCGAAAAGTTTGGTTTATACGGCGTAGAAAGTACCTTTAATGGCAGGCGCTCGTCCATCACGATGTGCAACTCGACAAGAGCCTTTGCACCTATGTGGTACACCATCACATGATCCAGACACCTTAAGAAGCATATTCTGCATATTACTCCACTATTATCAGTGACAAAAAGTTAAGCACCGTATCCTCGGATCGTGGTCAATGACGAGCTTCAGAATTCGACTCAGTTGTTCCTGTTCGACTCGACGTCCAACGAGTGGCGGAATATTTTCCAGTACATGGCTAAACCATGAAATGGCGATCATACTACTGAAACAAGAATGGATCGATAAAAAAATTGTGGTACGAGGCTCATTGCTGTCTAAATACCAGGATAGATTAGAACTAAAAGTTTTTCTAGATCAAATTTCGATTTATTTATTGGGGATGTCATGAAAGATAATAAAATGACTTAATCAGAATAAATCGCTTTATGTTTGCTACCTGGATAAACCATAATTATGAACGGTCATGCGGTACCTAGCACGTTTCCCATTCAGTTAGTGCATTCTTGGTTAATGCAGTTGTTAGCCATGGAATGCTAATGAACTCGCACCAGGGTATTCCCAGACAGGCGCTGCAGGTTATGGTGGATTAGGAAGACATAGGTTGCGACATGGTAACTTGACTTCCTCTACAAAAATTCGGCGCATTGGTTTGCTAGAATTGACCTTTCTTCGCAATAAACGTCGAACTCTCTCCCAGCATGAATGACCCCATTAGGAGGGTAAACTTCTAGTGTACATCGAAGCTGACACTAAGGAACACCCCACATTAGTAGATGAACCTGAACGAACGGATCAATATCTTTAAATCTGTCATTTTATAAATAAATAGAAAAAAATGTTATAAAATTGCTGAATGTGTATAGAGTATTTAAAGACAGTTGGTCTACTCTTCAGTGCAAGACTATCATAAGAATATTAAGAATCACTATATCGTGAGTGAGTGAAAACTAAAATCAGTGAACGCTCTATCGTGGTTGCGTAACTTTCATATCGGTTTCGAAGTCTAGCGAATAGAGACTCAACGATCAATCGTATTTCTTTAAATTTATATAATTTAAAATTTTATCAAGATTCATCTCATTGGACTGCACAACCAAAAGATATAAACACGAATTCAGAAGCTAAGAACGGATTTCGAATCACCATATGGCAACTTTTTGTCGAGCTTTCCTCAAAACCTGCCTCTAACAGATTTGTTTGTTCAAAAATTTCTGAGCATGAAGCACCCATCTACGATATGATTCCCTCCTGACAACTACCACTGATGATTCTGTCCGTTACATTCCGAATTACATTACAAATTCTGTAGTCGTAGAGACCAAATAACAATTGCTCCTATTGGATCGGCGAGTCTGCAGTAGTGATCACCAACTTGAGCAAAAACGATGGCAGAGATACGAGTCACCACATCATTCCTACAATCATTTGCTTAAGACGTACACTGTCGCACGAATAGGACCATATTGAAAGGGATATAAACCTGAGATCCATGGCCACAACAATGGACGACGGAGTTCCTTTCTGATAGCAAACCCACGAAAGTAAGCCTTTCAGTACTGTTTGTACTACTACGATTCCTGTGGTAGTGAGCGATACTTCTGGTTTTCTCTGGAACATTTTCTAGGCGTTTTCTTTTTCTCAAGTTATAAAACAATTTAGTTCTTCCTCTATTGCCAGCTTGCCTCGTAGGCTAGCTAGAAAGCACTTATAAATGGAATAAATCAAAAAAGAAAATCAGACTGTGTCGTCGGCGATATTGTTCAGTGCCTGCATCGCCATGCCGACATTAGCGAATGCCATGAGAATCGCGCATATAAGCACGCCGATCTGTTCCAATCTGAACGTTTTCCTCCAGTTAATTCCTAATGACCTTCATAGTGAATGTAAATTAGCCAAAACAATTATCCTTTCTCAGGATTTTGGGACAATTATCAATCTAATTTAGGAAGCAAAACCCATAAGAGGTCCGATTATCGCTGAGTCCAAGAAGAACATCGGATCCACTGACTTGAATAAGTCTCTGAACACCTTCGCGACTCTCATTCATTTCAGTGGATGCTCAATGCAAATGCAGTTTAAATGTGGCCGAAAACCATTTAACATTTCAGTTCCAAACCAACATATATCGACTCATAGCGAAGGCAAATTATTCATTTTGAGCTTCTACCTTAAATAATATTTCACCCGCACTTCTCGGCAACCACGGACGTAACTTGTGGAGAACATGATTTCTTTTTCTTCTAAGCAAAGTCACTTGTTCGAATACACTCACGCTGTGAACTTGTTATAATCGCGAAAGAGCGCGTGTAGCGCAGGAGACGGAGGGTCCCTCTAATACACGTGGGATCGATCCCCGTACCTAAGGCTCACCAGGCCTTTCATCTCTCCGGGGTTGGCAAATTGCTACCACACTGTCTTGGAAAATAGCAGCATTGATTCGATACATTGGTAGGTCACCGCTAGTCATTGTAGAGGTAAAATATGCATTCAATTATCTCCAACGGGGCCTAATGAAGTCGAATGCATGGCATATCCGTCAGGGATTGACCAGCGCCAAGAGTTTCATCCTTTATTTATCCATTGAAATTATGTTTACAGTAGTTATTTCCTGGGAAGGTCTGAGCACATCTTTCCATAATCGAAGATGCCCAGATAAACACATCCAATCACGTTGCACATGATTGTTTTCGAGTTCGTATACATCCTTTTCGCCTTCCATCTAAAGCTTTTCTCACTTATATTATATTAACGCTTCTCGTCACGTGACTGCTCCGGCTGCAGGGTGTATTCTTCCGGTTCTCGATGATGAAACATTTTTTGAATATCTGAACTACAAAGTCCAGCTCGCTACTGCGCATGCTAGTTGTCTTCAAGAAAACTTTATCCTATCTACTATGCATAAGAAGTGGAATTCAACAGCGCTGAATCCTCTCATCCTCATCTGGGTTTCACAGTAGGGCACTGGAAAGATTTTAATAGGGACCAACAAGAAGGATCACCTTCATAAAAAGTAGAATTCTTGAAAGATCTGTTTTCTGAAATGGCTAGACTTCATCTGAATTTAAATTAAACTGAGACAAGACGACTTTCATGACGAGTTCGTTGAGTACTTTCGGATACATATTCGATGTCCGTTGCAAAGATCTCCATGGAAGCTTAGGAAACGGTCTATGTAGCAAGAGATTCGTAATTCGGAATGCTTTCCTTTTGAAGATATGCCGACACGTAATTTGCAAAAACGGGTGAAATTTTCGCCTTTCAGAGCAAGTATGAAAATTAAAACTACTTTTTATCACTCACAAAATGGAAGAGAGTTTCATACAACCATTTACCAGATATGAACAAAAAAATTGGAGATATTCCTAACGGTATTTTATTAGACGCACCTTTTTTGAGCTCTTTCCAACAGCTTTCCCTCTCCCTGTAATTGTGCAACTATAACAATCTTCCAAAGAAAGTATTTTTCACCAGCTGTCAAAGTCGTTTGCAGTTACCTTGTTTCTGTTCTGTCTTGTCAAGCAACTCCTTGCCTATTGAACAGATGTGATACAAGCTGTTAAACCCACTAATCAATGATGCGTACGTAGATTTTTAAGCCTCTCAAAAGCAGTTCAAGGTATTTGGTCGTGTCTTTACTACTTTGCTGCTCATAAAGGTAAAGCATTCCAACAGCTGCTTGTACTTTATACACGACCTATCTACTACCTGGTGACGACAGAAATTCTTATCCAGTTTGCTGAAGTGAATGCGGAATAGGTAGTGACCGAATCCGGTAGTCTCCATGGAGTAACATGAATACGTAGCTTTGGTCCGGTACTGATGAGATCAGTTGCAACATGAGATTTGGTGGCCCGGAAATGACGGCTTCATTGCTCGAGGTTAAGGATGGAAGCACTGAATTTGAGCCTCTTATCCACAATCCCTTGTGAGCCGTTTAACCATTGAAAAGAATACTTTGCCTATTCACTTGACCACAACCTTATGTGAGTGTATCGGTCTACTTTTGTCGAAGCGAATTACATCTCTTATGTTGCTTTGGCCAAAAGACGTGAGAAGCGGATGGCACGCTGATAATTTTGTATGTCTGTGGAAGCAAAGCTCAACGAACTACTAGGCGTGAACTCTTCGTGAACCATCTAGAAAAACCTCGGTTAAATGCTCTTGATTTGCCCTATTGCTAAATCTTTTATTCGACCAGAGCCCGCTAGTTGGCTTTAGAGCGAAGACGGAATGAACAGGTATAATGCTGCCCCCGCTTAGATCAGTCAGTGATTATCGGGAGCACAAACAGCATGAAGAAAATGTGCAACTGCTTAAATTATGTGTAAATAACGAGGATAAAAACTTTAAAAAACGCCACAGCGAAAGCAAACCGTTCCTTCCCTCGTGGGTAGTTGAAAGTATCTGCCTGCCCGATCAGTTGAAGACATATATTCATAACAGCGCTGCATAGCAGATCCATAGAAGAATCGACAAATGTGCTAAAAAGCGTCAGATTTTTGTGCTAAAGAATTGAAAAACAATAACTTTTTCACATTGGCTGATTGCTTGGATTCCAGTCCTTCCTTCGACTGATTCGTTTCACGTTTCCATCATTGACGAAGCTTTTTGGATTTGCGTGTAGGTCCGACTGTTGCTTGAGGATTTTTAGTCTTTTTTACACGAAAGCCACTGAATACCAGCCAAGTTGATTCTCCAGGTAATTCTACGATACCCATGCTACTATTTTGGTAGATTCCCGCCACAGGCTATTGTTAGTCTTTTTAAACCGAAATAACCTTCTTGTGAGCAAGTTTGCTACAAATTTCCCGACGCCTGACAGATGGGATATTTCGTTGGCTCAGACGATATCGAACCACGACTTTGCACTTACTACGTAGTTGAAGGGTAGTACAGCAAAATAAATCATTCATGCCAACAAACCCTGAGCTACAACATTGCAATATGTACGCACAAAAAAACAACATCCAACAATAATGCTTTTTCTTCGTTTCTTTCCTATACCACGCGTTCATCTAATCTTTGAAATATCAGAATCGATATTATATATTTATTTATGTGATCTTATAAACTGATCTTCAGCTGACGCGAGGTTGGTACAGATCTTCGTTGTCGTTGTTTTTGATGTTATTGATCGATGGCTGACGTTTCGACGACTTCGCCTTCCTCAAAGCCTGGAAGTATTTTATATTAGAATATTTTTATTATTCGGTGGAAAAGAAAGGTTAAAGTATTAATGAAGATCCAACTTTCAAATAGACGCCATATTGAACAGAAAGGCCACTCACCGTGTTGTTACGTGCGGGACTGGCCCACACGTAGTTCACATGGGGTCGCCGGCAAGACACACCTCGGGGTCAAAATATCATTTTGAAATAGGGCGCCAGGTGACGCGTGATAGTGAGGCATTCGTCCTTCCGGTTCATCTTTGGATTTTTGAAATTTATCCAAAACGCCTCAAGAGTTTTGCGCGTTGATGTTTTTGATTCCTGCGCTAGGATCCGCACATTCACTTCAAAGTCATCACCGTTGTGGTTTTGTGCCCTATGCGTACCTAGAGGGGTGTTTAAACGGATTTTAGCTTTCCCATCTAGATGTTCTTTTATGCGGACACAAAGTGGTCTACCCGTTTCCCCGATATATTCCTCGCCGCATGCATTACATGAGATCAAGTATATTATACCTGAACTCATGCAATCCCCGTCTCGTCCGTTAGGACAGATCATACAGTTTTCTGAGCTACACAAACGATCATAGAGACGGTTTCGAACTAACTGGCGTCGTAGGGTATTGGGTGGGATGACAATAATCGTTACATAATTTTCAAGACCACTTTTTCTTAAGCACCTCTTAATGGCGTGACTTACTTCATTTGATATGAAGGGTAGCTTCAAGGAGATCGTTCTTACGTCTTCAAGGAGAATATTATTTTGGTGTACAGGAGAAGAGGAAAGGAAGGAATCGCGAAGCCTGGCACGAAAAATTGCCATTTCCTATGGCTACGAAGCAGAAGCCACTCGGGTTAGATGAAAACGTTGGGTAGTTTCCCAAAATAATATTTCGGACGTAAGATCCCCTTTAAGCTACCTTTCATATCAAATGAAGTAAGTCACGCCATTAAAAAGTGCTTAAGAAAAAGTGGTCTT
>UYYA01004447.1:59570-106656 GCA_900624975.1 Angiostrongylus costaricensis
ATCCCACCCAATACCCTACGACGCCAGTTAGTTCGAAACCGTCTCTATGATCGTTTGTGCAGCTCAGAAAACTGTATGATCTGTCCTAACGGGAGAGACGGGGATTGCATGAGTTCAGGTATAATATACTTGATCTCATGTAATGCATGTGGCGAGGAATATGTTGGGGAAACGGGTAGACCACTTTGTGTCCGCATAAAAGAACATCTAAATGGAAAAGCTAAATCCGTCTAAACACCCCTCTAGGTACGCATAGGGCACAAAACCACAACGGTGATGACCTTGAAGTGAATGTGCGGATCCTAGCGCAGGAATCAAAAACATCAACGCGCAAAACTCTTGAGGCGTTTTGGATAAATTTCAAAAATCCAAAGATGAACCGGAAGGACGAATGCCTCACTATCACGCGTCACCTGCCCTATTTCAAAATGATATTTTAACCCTGGGGTGTGTCTTGCTCGCGACTCCATGTGAACTACGTGTGGGCCAGTCCCGTTTATTCTGTTCAAAGTAACATCATGGTGAGTGGCCTTTCTGTTCAAAATGGCGTCTATTTGAAAATTTGATCTTCATTAATACTTCAACCTTCTTTTCCACCGATTAATAAAAAGTATTCTAACATAAAATACGTCCAGGCTCTGAGGAAGACGAAGTCGCCGAAACGTCAGCCATCGATCAATAATATCAAAAACAACGACAAAGGCAACGACAACGAAGATCTGTACCAACCTCGCGTCAGCTTAAGAAGATCAGTTTATAAGATCACATAGATAAATATATCAGCTATCTATGCCGAGGTTTATAGAAGGTCGGTCTTTCGAGTTACTTGGGATTTGCTTTTTTGGGAGTGTTACGTTCGACTTGATTGCCTTATTCTTACGCCAGTATTCTTTTCATCGTTATTCCTGTTGTATTGGTTTTTGCCTTTATGTATATAAAGATTTAATCCCAAGTTTGAGTGTCGAAAGCTGTTGTCCTGTGTCAACTACGAAAAGTCCCGCGTGGCGTCTTATCACGAAGTCGAGCATTCTGTTTAAAGCTAGTGGTTATTCGTTGTCGAGAACTAACTCGAAGGCCTATATTCCGCTAGCAACTGCGATAGGGTCTATACTCTTTATAACCGCCCATTCCATACAATAACATGATCTGTTATGCTGACTGGAAATCAAAATAACAATCAGTAACTAAAATATAGGATAAACCTCTCGGCGTTTATTAATACCTGAGGGATGCGTCGCGCATTGGACTTCTTTAAGCATCGTTGGGGATGACTGAATATATATCTGACCTTTACAATGACTCCCGGTGGCATGCCGATATATCGGGCCAGTACTGCTATCCTCCTGGACGAGCCTGGTACCAAGTAATCTGTCAACTCCTGGGGATGGAGGGCTTGATGAGCCTGAGGCTCTGGGATCGATCCCGTGTGTAAAGTAGGGCGTCTCCGACCACTGCGCCTCTTTTTTCGAGTATTTTGATCAAGTATATTGTACAAATGACGTTGCAGGTCACAAATGATCACAAATGTGTGCAAACTACATGAGCATCAATTAAGTTCGCACGAACGAATGTGACGTAATGATAACTCAGTCACCAATCATTAATCATTAGCAACTCACTGGTCAGCCATGAACATTATAGTGAAGAATCTGGAGGATAGGAAAAGTTGGGTAGAATCGCTGACGACAAAATGGGAAGGCGCGTCATGGGGATTTCCACCATCAATATCGAGACAATTGGAAGAATCGAGCCTGCATTCTAGTGGACAAAGTTTCCAAATTGGAAAACACTGTGTCTGTCAACACCCAGCTAGTGTTTTCCATCTCACTGAAAGGGTTCAACCACCCTATGTTGGCCAACGTTGTGAGCATAAACTGAATGGGGCTATCTGTTTCAGATGGTGATGTTCAGATGGTTAGATTGAAGCAATGCTGAAATCCAAAGACGTTATGGATATTCGTTTGAGGGGAAAAAATATTGGCAAGTTATCAGTCACGTTTAAGGATGTTTATGAATTTACGCAACGAAAGGCACGCGTTTATAAAAAGCACACCACTCTTATGAATAACAAAGCACTAAAATTTCTTATGAAGAACCATATGTGCAGTTTTTTCTCAGTCCCTTTAAACAATGATCGAAACGAGCATGGTCAAAAATTGACCAGTAATAGCTGTTCTTCCTTCACCTCTTGAGTTCTGTGTGTACGATTCTAAAGAATGAAATACCTGAATAACTCTCATAGTGAGTCCGGTCTCGAGCGCAAGTTTGGCACGTGCATGCTTTGAAGGCTTTGGCGTGGAAGAGAAAATTCGATTTAACACATCAAGCTGAAATACAGAGCCCTATAACGATTTGTTGAACGAATGCAGTTTGTTCTTGGGAACCTGGTTCTGTTTTATCGTTGTGCGGGGTCCTCTCCGCTTCAGAAATTTGTTCTCATCGTCGCAGAACTCCGAGAAAGTGTACGAATCAAAATTGTACCCGAATGAGTCCATCTCCTAAAGAAAGGCGATATGTTTTTCACTATGATAGACAAACAAATTTAGCTACTAGAAGGAAGTTGAACCTTTTTTATCCGAAATTCGTTGAATTGACACGAACCGATGGCTCTGACCTCGTTAGGACAGGTCGGAACAGTTGTCACAAGTTGCTCGCCCAAATCTATTAACTTCATAAAATAACAAAAATCATCGACCGACTGACGAAATAAGTTCATTTTACCCTTGTCGGAGTCAGCTATTGCTTATAATAATCTGTTAGATAGCTTTGGGAAGAATCAATAAGTTTAACACGTCGTAAACCATAAAGCACAACCATCTCGACAAACGTATGGTAAGATTTCCCCGTCCAAAATTTCGAAAAATTACCATATCTCGATTATTGAACTGACTGTTCATCTAGAGCAAAACGCATACAGAATGTTCCAACTTTGAGAAAACACTGAGAACGAAGCATGAGATAAGTGCCAAGGTGACGCTAAATAGGATGGAGCTATTCCACGAAGATCACGTCTGTGACAAACAAACGAAAACTGAATGAATTCATGGAAGAGAACGATGACATTGGAGGAAAAATTGGTGCAGTTGTGCTAGAGCCTCTTGTTTCGATGAGTATAAAGCGTGGAAGCTTTATCGACATACTAATGTTTTTTAAATCACGACTGGACGACTGCACGAAATTCCTCCAATCATTTCTAAGGACAGCTGCTGCTGATGTTTACGGTATTGCGCCTTTTTGCAGAGATGACAATTCGACTCTTTGTTTTAGCTTAATAGTTTCATATTCAAACATATATTATGAATTTTCATAGGAACAACTTGAAATGGATCGTTTTGGATCTGAAACTTAGTTTATTCTACATCCATCGTCGCCTGTGGTAGTCAAAGAGAAGACTGACCGGGATAGAAGTGATGCATGCAGGATACGGTTCGTTCGACTTCGTCGACCAGGATCTGCTCGCCCGGATAGAGGCGGCAGCCACATCGAATGCAGGCATGACAATCCACATGAAACACCATACCAGTCTGAAATTCTCATTGACCCCGAAGTGCATTCAACTCTTCAATCGGAAGGCTAAAAACGAACATTAGTAGTCTTTACTTTAGCGGAAAAACTTACTTTTAACTTGTATACCATATCAGTGGGAGAAATACCAAGTTTGCATCCAGAACACTGATGAGGACTGCAATCTCTAAGAAGTGAAGCACTAATGAAAAAATCAAAGTCTTCGTCTAAAACAACAAAAGTCCAAGTTTTTCGTTCGTTATCATTTTGTTTTTCGTAAATTCTTTTTGCAAAGCACTAAATCCGGAGATCTAGGAGTGGGTAACGTCTTTTGTTTGCCGTATACTGGTTAACATAAACGGTAGGAAATATGACAGGTCATATTTCGATGTACAAACTGTGGTTAGTTGGTAAACAACAATCAAAGCAAAGATAGCTTTCTAGGAGAACCAAGGAGAATTACAGGTAGAATTTTGGCGATATCGATACGTTTGAACTCCTTTAGGCTTTTTCAGGTTTTTTCCCCAAAGTTTAAAAATGTATGCATAAACTATTAAGATTTTCAGCTAAAGCGCCTCGACGGCAAAGCGAAACAATACTTTGCAGAGAACCATCGAATCTCAACGAACTCTCAATCGTTCATCTGATTTCGTGTTGAAAACATGAAACTCATCGAAACGTCTCAGGATTCTCTCCTTGTCGGAGAATAAAGCAACGTGTACCCGATTGCCAGCGGTTCGTAAATTTCATCTCGTTCATTCTGTAGAATTCAGTTAAGAAAATGCCCTATTAGGGCAGATATCTCAGTTTGAATCAGAAAGTGGACACTATTTCCATACCGTATTATTCATATTCCGTTCATATATTGGTCAATAAATTCCTCTATTTCACTAGTTCTGAACTATTTACAGTAGCTCCATAATTTTTGGCACATCGAACCAAATCCATTTTCATTTGCATGATACAGTGAAAAAAAAACGTTTTGCTGAATAATACGAAAGAGTATCTTGGGCAATAAGTGGGTCAGTATTATCCCTCTAACGATGATGAGAGATCTTGAAATTTTACTTGAAATAATGAATGCTACAGAATAGTTGGCCTCCTCTTTCGTAACATTTGTCCAGCAGTTGGACATGACAAACACGGCACCGGATGCAGTTCTCATGGAAAACCCGTGCATCAATCTGAAATGTGGTTTTGAAGGTAAGGTAGAACATTACCAAAAAATCACAGTCACAGAAGAACTTCACTTACTCTTATCAAATACTTGTCTGCGATTCTACCAGAACACATCCGGCATTTGCCCTGAACACTCAGAAATCCATTATATATCCATACGAAAAACGGTTATTTTTGATCCAACAAATGAGAGAAAACAAAAATCTGAAGATAGCGGTAAACGCTGGTTTGTCGGATCAAGCAGATCGGTGTATAGGTGTTCAGCGCCGTCGTAGGTCCTAGAGACTGACCTGGATGTCATTATCAGTTCCAATAGACTCAACCACTTGCCCCATGGCTGATAGAGGTGGTTTTGTCTCGGAGAAGCTGGCCTTAGAGTCCATTCCGCAAAGAAAGTACCGTAGGAGGCAGAATCGCTGAGTTGGCCGTTCCCTCCTCATCCACCAATGGTCGAGTGGAGAGGACATTCGACAGCTGGAGGTGGAGCCGACGAATCGCGGACCAGCTCGCGCATCTGTCACCATTCGCATGGAATATTAATGTTAAGCTGTCAAGCGGTTGAATTTTAGACAACTTCTTCTGCAATGTCAATTCATTTCCAATGTGACGTGACAACACGTCCATAATAGGACAGACAGCATTTCTTATCGAAAGGCTGACACGTGAAAAATCCGGCTGGTTTTCCGTTAACTTCTCCATCATTCGGTGAAGGTATTTCTATGGATGACACAAAGATTCGAGCATTATAATAAACCGTTGTGTTCACTCCACAACCACTAAATCGTTTATTTCATAAATTAGGGCTTATCGAAGGATTTCGGTTTCCCCTGCGATTTTAGTGAGTTTTCACGATTGTTTTTTTTAAACAACATAACGGAGGAAGCATTTTTTCTGCGACTTCAGTATCTGTTTCTGACTATTCCACTTAATCGATGACTATTCTTCTAAGTGTTGAAAACGTAAAGCGATCTCAGTGTTTTCTAAACACTCAGTGTTTCTCCAAAAAAACTCGCCTAGAGCATTTTTTGGGATTTCTTTCGTTCATTTTCACTGTTCTAGTGATAAACATCACGTGTAACTCGAGCGCCCTTCCCTCCTCTAAAAGGCTACATCTGAGGTATTTGAATATCTGCACAAAAAATTTTTAAAGAAATGATATTAAAAACAAAATTTCAGATGGAAAAGAAGCATTTTTAAAAAGCCTTCATCCTTGGTCCTCAGTAAAGACTAAACGAGGGTAACTCCTGTATAAAGGTTCTAAAAGTTTATGGAGAAGATTTAAATCGTGCAGAGATCTTAAAGAAGCAAGAAACTACCAATACATTACCTAATACTGACCATGGGAAGTCAATTAACAATTTACATCAGCAAAAATTTTGTACTGATATGGCCACTCGGAGCCATCAAAGTTTGTGTTATCAGTTAAAAGTTTGCACCAAGTTTCTGAAATCGCCCTTTGGATGACCCACCATTTGTTACAATTGGAGCTTCACGGTTGGCAATTTGATCAGACCCATTTAAAAGGTGAGGCCAGAAAATACTCCACCTTTTCGCCTTCAGCTGGCAACTACGCTTAAACTTTTCGTCGAAATCCGTTAATTTTCTTGCCAACGAGGTTAAAAACATCGATCTTTAGGAAAAGGCAGTAGAAACCGGTTCGATCTCTGCGATGTCCCGAAACTAGTCGGATACAGCCTTCTATTATTGTCAAACCTTTAAAAAACATTTTAAAAAACATGCACAGTGTCAATGCTCGGCCATGATTTCAGGTCGTCTTCACCTTTCCTGGCACCATTCTTCTCGCTTATCCTACTCAAACTACTGTCAGCATTTAACAAATACTTGACACCGTTGTTCAACTTGATTTCACCTTCCACATTTTAGCAAGTATGTCAATTTTTGATACCTAATTACCTTGGGACCTTCTACCTGACAAACGAGCAAGGCAGATAGGAAAGCTGGATAAAAATTTGGTGAAATTAAATCAATAGTAAAATTAAAACAGGACCAAAAGTTGTTAAGAAATAATAATGAAAAAATATAGAGTAGCGACGCAGAGGACGTTGTCAATTTCCCAAGTAGTAGTTTACCAGAGACGTATGTAGCCTTTTAACACATTGGTGATAACACCTGATTTTCGTTGTCTCGCTGTTTCATGTTTTAGCAGATGCATTGGACTCAATTCGTAATGTTGTTTGTGCACCAAACTCCAAAGAACCTCTTATTCTGCAACGAACTTCGTGACGCTGAGCCGGTACGGAAGGCGCAGAGAGGAGTTGAAGCTGCAACTCAGACAGCTGTGTTTAGCCATATTCTTTAGCTCGGCTCTATTGAACAAACTCGACCTTCCATCACTGAGATCGCGTGCCTGTGTAGGGTGCTATGCAGTTGGTGCTTCGTCTGAATTATTCAGAATTACGATCTGGCACCATTTGTTGGCGCATAAATGCAATCAAGAAGCCAGTGATTAGTGAGCGATGCATAAATAATGCGGGGGTTTTTGTGAACTTATCTTCTCACAAGACAAGATGCTACTGAACGCACAACGAGTACATTTAAATATTGTTTCAACTCTCTTAATTGACCCTCTTTTCCTAGCCCTTATAAACAGGGGCTCCCAACATGCGTACTGATGAACACCTTTCCGGGCATTGGCTATTAATTCAGCAGCAGTTAACGCATGTAGAACGAACACAAAGGCAATCACAAAGATGGTGAGGTATGAACAAAACTCGGGAATAGAAATGACTGAGAGAAAAGTAACGTAAGACTCTCGGTTGGTGTGGTGGATAGCACGTAAGTCCCGGTAATGGTAAACGCGGGTTGGAAACCCATCTGAGGCTTCGAGTTTCGCTTCTCTCAGAATCTCTGTGGGTTGTACTTTATATCGTACTCTGCCTTAAAAAAGGAATGGGCAGAATAAATGTTCAGAACACGAACACAATTATTCTATTGAGGAAGTGAAAATCTCTACACATGCCACAATGTTACGAAAGGATTCATCTATAGTATATAGTTTTCTTATTGCGGTCTGAATAGTTCAACGACAACGAAAGGTGGAATAAGACGTGATATGCTTCAAATTCACAGTAAAATCAGTTTTACCTTAAAAGGAAGGTGTTATTTAGATCCCAGAAGTGTTTTATATGAAGGCTGAGTTGTAGCCGTTCGACTGGTAGATAAAGATTGCATAGGAGAAATGTTAAATTAATTGGACGGTCACAATAGCTCTGACACATTGCCGTAAAAGTTTGTTAAATATCAAGTGCGAAAAAAGTGAATTTCTCGCTGTATCTGGTACATTCTGGATTGCTTTCAGTTTAAGTCGGAGTTCACCACGTTAAGCGCTGCTACCACTTGCGCAATAGGGTTGAATAACAAGCCTGGAATATTCAAAGCGATATGAATGCGAAGATTCTCTCTAATAAAGAGCAGTTTGTTACGATACTTTAAAAAGGCATTCCGTATTAACGTACAGCAATCCATTGTGTGCTGCAACGCACTCTTGGTGACAAAGTGGTGAAGTGAATTGCACCCATTTCGTTTCCTTTCAAGCAGTTTATTTTCTAACACAGAGCTTCCTCGGAGCAATATTTGTCTCCATTCGATAGCCTGTTCCAGACAGATATTGTGTCAGGATGGCTCACGAATTTGCAAAGAACCGTTTTTCGGATGAGATCATTTAAAAGGATGAAGTTCTCGGCGTTGATCAATCCATGAAGAATGCTCCATGTAATCGACTTCATTTAGTACCGTTGGAGGTAATTGAATGCATGTCTGGCCTTTACAATAATTTACGGTGGCCTACCTGTATATCGAGGCAGTGCTACTATCCTCCCAGACAAGTCTCGTACAAATTTGCGCCGACCTCGGAGGGATGGAAGACTTGGTGGGCCATGGGCGCCGGGATCGACTCCACGTGTGTCGCAGTGGCGCCTCTAACCATTGCGCCACACGTGCCCCTTGAGCTCATTTAGCTGCAAAAAATTGTTACAATTCGAGAGAGAGCTCAACTGAAGACTGCTGACGTGCAAGAGGGAGAAGGAACGTCTCCACTAGACTTGCGCACTGAAGTTCGACAAATAGGGAAGGTTTTCATCATAATAAGATGGCAAATCATTGGCGAAGCTTCTACAGAGTGGCTCGATGTTAAAGGATTTGCGTCCGCTAACAGAATTCAACACAGTTTAACCTTAAAAACAGTCGTTTTCTTGTTCAGTAATCGCGAGGTTTTTAAACAGCATACATTTACTTCCATAAAAACACAATACAATACAACGCTAGCTGACGTTTCGGCAGTATCGCCTTCTTCAGAGCCTGGAAGGGTATACTGATATACAATCTACTAGGCCAAACGCTTCAATAACACTTACACAAAGACGAAAGACTCTTTGGTAATTACACGATCAACAACTTCTCGAAAAACCCACCGCTTTTTTGTGACTTCCAATGAGGAAGTTTAGAACAGCTGATTATAGTCGCATGTGGTTGACGACTCAAAAAAACAGTGGTCAAGTGTTATTGCCACAGTATCTATTGGTGCTTTAAGCGCTGTGCTCAAGAAAAGTTGTTTTATAAACGACAGTTTGCTGTTCATACGTGCACACAGTCTACAAATCCAGCGTAAAATTAAGTCTTTTCGTATAACATTCAACCTTTAGACGATTGCAGTTTACTGAAACTTGAAGTTTTTACTGAAACCGTGCAGGTGATGCATTTGAAATCTGACTTGACTCTTGTTTAATTTTCAACTGCAATGGCGTTATGGTGTAGAATGGACTACTACAAAAAGCACTGAAAGCCACTCAGCATGAGCTGCAAAATACTTCAAATGCTAACAGCCCTATGGCTTGATGGGGCTTAGTAACATCTAGGAACTAATAACATATATGTCCTTAGAGCCATAGTGTAAATCGCTCCCTATAACTATAGCATGTTCTCAAACCGTTCGCTATTCTAGCCATTGAAAATTTGTCCTTGATTGCCAAAAACGCAAAAACAAAGAAAAATGTACTATTCACTTAAATTACAACTACTCTAGTCCAGTTATATCAAAAGTAAAACAGCTAGGAGAAAAAAGCTGGTAACCTTGTGAACATATTTCAAGTGTTCAATGATAGCCGCAGAGACGACCACCTGCCACCGCTTTTCCCATCGATCGTATTCATCCAGTCACTAATAATATATTTATTTGTGCGTGTACAAGTAATGTTTAGTAGATTTTATTACCTTGAGGAGCACGACTCCATGAGGTTTTTTCTTCCATGGTCCGCACAAAAAGCTATGACCATTTGGTCGGTGAGCGTTGAGGAACACAGTCGTTAACACCAACTGAAGTAGGAATCGAGTGCGATCTACTACCATAATGCAGTGGCTGTTCTTTATGGTCATTAGATGATGGCAATCTTGAAGTTTTACTTCTGCCGACTTTCCAGTGCTTGCGTATGAGGTGATAGAGATCAACGCTAGCAAGTCAGGTTGGGTTGTCGGAGAATAGGTCTCTTTGCTACATCTTAACTCACCTGTAGTAATGTGTTGGCACCGATCATGTTTTTGACCATTGTTGTTGAAAAGTATATCTTCTTAAAATCAGAGCAAGAAAAAATAAAAAAATAGTGATTTATGCTTTGCTGCGGTTTCTCAAAGGGAGCTTCTTATACACAGAGCATTTTAGGGATTGCATGGGGTTTTTATAACTGTAGATAACAAGCTCAGTCAGCTCTACGACCAGTACATTTCATTATGATCTGTATGTTGGAAAGTGAAAATCTTCGGAGATTGTCCTGGGGATCAATCTTGCTACCGATAAAGAGCTTCTTGGTGCGATCTCCACTTTGGAACTTATCGAAAATTAAATACTGGCGCTTCGCCGCACCCATCAACTGCAGACGCTTCACTCCCAATGGCTCAGATTAGCTAATCTTTATCACCAAGCTCGTGTTGATAAAAACATAACCTGCCAACGCAGTTGTGGCATATTTCGACGAGCTTTTCTGTGTTGTAAGTGGTGTTTATTTTACTTTTAGTTAGGCGATGATGTCATGATCGATCTTTTCAGCTTCTAATAGAAAATGAACAATTTGTGTCCAACCTTCCACCAAACTCCTGGAAACTCGCTTTCTTGTCCAGCGACTAGAGATCCCTCACGAAAGAAAGATCCGAGCAACACTGATACTACCACGATTGGTCTTTAACACGACATTACCGTTCACTGGTGCTTTAGGCCAATTTTATGTGTTCAAAAACTAGGCGCTTTGAAGAACTTGTGACATTTTGAAAACGCCACGATCCATGAGTGAACGTTGTCTGGATCACATCTTGTTCGAATGATTTATTGAAGGATATGTTCGTCGCGACAAAAGAAGATCTTAAAGAGAGAACAGCAGCAATAATGATCAAAGCTACAAGGAATGGGAAAATCATTCAGAACAGTCGTTAGGTAAGCCGATACCATCCCGATAAAATTATTCACTGCCACCGTCGAGAACATCATGCGAACATTGGAATGGGATAATATGGGAGTGCACATCGACGGTCGGCAGTTACACCATCTTCGCTTTGCTGTTGACGTCCTTATAACACCAAACATTAGCCAAGCGGAACATATTCTTGCCGACTTTGATAAAGCCTGTGAAAAGATTGGTGTTCGACAAAGTCTCACAAAAACGAGATGTTCGTGAGGTACGGATTGGTTTCGCACGCGCCATTCACGCTCAACGGAACGAATATCTTCTTTTTCTACTTTTGTTTAGCAAACACGACGTGCTGTTTTATTTCCTTAGTTACGTACAAGCTGACGTTTCGGCGGATTTCGCCTGCCTCAGAGCCTGGAAAGGTCAAGTTGACTGCAATCTACAATGCCAAATACCTCCATAACCAAACAGAGAGAATACTGAACCAAAATTGAATGAATGAATATCTCCGAATGCTCCAGTTATATCTTTCCGAGTCGGGAAATCAACATGATGAACAACTTAGCTCCAGAGTTGAGCAGAAGGAAACGAGTGGCTTGGGGCGCTTTCAATAGCATCGAGGACGTAGTGAGGAGAACAAAGAACACGCGATTCCGTGTCCGACTCAACGGTACTTCCTGCGTTAACGCATGCGTCAGAAACCTGGTCTCTGCGTAAACAGGATGAAAAGTCACTCAGCGTTTAATAGCGCGCAGTCGAAATGACGATGCTAGGAGTAATTCTCACGACCGACTTTCTATTAACCTCCGCATTGATCAATTCTTCGTATTCTTGTTGTTGAGGCACATTACGCTTCCATGTGAATTCTGTGCGGTTGATCTTCACGCGACATACTCAGTGAAAGCCTCATAATAGAAAGCGACTCTGAGCAAGGCGACCGCCGAACGTCGGCTTATTCGTGAATAAAGGATAAAAGTAACACCTCGCGTTTGCTCAACAAGAATACAGATGCTAGGAGTACCGCGTTTCGCGCAAGTACGGGAAGGGATACGAAGTTCAGACCTGCGTCAACGACCAAAAATCAAAGATGGCGTTCTGTACGCCAAACAATCGAAGAAAAGGTGGGCCGGATACGTAATGCGTATGAATGACAACCGATGGACAAGAGCCGTTAGTGACTGGATTTCTCGTGATGCCAAACGTACTTCAGGAAGACCACCGACCCGATGGTAAAAGTTCTTCACGAAAAGCTTAGACGTAAGATATTATGCTGAACAAGTCCCTAGAGCGAGCAAGACCCACTGGGGTACTGTTGCACGCGACAGGGAAAAATGGAAGATTTACTGGTGCCCACTCGAGTCACTCGACGATCAACGGGACTACAGATGATACTATGTTCGTAACGTTATACAATCTGTTCTTCATCCTTTGTAACTGCTTATGCTACTATGTGAGGTATTCTAAATTCGTGAAGCATATCGAAGGAACCAAAGTTGGTGAGATGTGGGTCCCACCACTCGAAGCACGCGTAAAATAGATCTCGTAAAAAAACTGGATCAAAATGACGCCCTTCTAAGGCCATCTTCTAAAATCTCGAAAACCAGGTTTTTGCATCGTCATGCCCATGATCGCCAAAAATTCCGATACCTGTCCAGCCACCTGGATACCAATCAAGGAGACGTCATTTGTTTATATAATAAGCAGTGATGCCTATGTAGAGTTCCTACTACCTCATCACCAACGCATTCTACGAGCACCACTTCCTGCATTTGCTCTCCTCGCCATATATCGCAAAGTCCTCTGCCTACATATTTAAAGTCAAACTAACACGTGCTGCATGCATTGTGAATAACCATGGACGATATTCAAGCAAGCCAAGACGGTCTCAACCCTATGATGTGGCAATTAATAAAGTTCGCTCGATGAGCGAAGGTAATCGATAACTCAGCGCCCGATTGCAACAACATCCTCTTGTGGCTAACGGTGTTGTGCTACTGCTATCTTTGGAATTGCAATGACTTGGATGTTTCGCCAACAATCACTTTCGACAATGCATTTCGTATCCAGCAGCTCAATCCTTTCCTATAACAGAGCACCTATACACCCAAACACCCAATCCTACTCCCAACCCATGGTCATGGATCGGACGACGCACTTCTAAGTGCCGAATGACGTGCATCTGCTGTCGTCCCGAACTTTGCGTCCTGGAATGGCTGAGGATGAGTTCCACTAAGCAACAGTAATCGTTGTGCTAAAGCACCTACACAGAGCTAACGTTAACGTTTAGTGTAATCTAAAGGATAAATCAAGATAGCCTACCAAACCTTTTTACAGCACATTTTCTTTGAACGATATGAAGAGCTATTCTCTCCGATGAAGTCGCTACAACAACAAACCACATTTCACAAACACACAACGTGATACAGACAAACAAACATACACTTTCCCATACAAACATGCAAGCCTTATGCGGTACAGTCGGGAATACGCTCGGGCATCGGGCACCCGCAAGAGCTACATGTCTTCACTTACGACATGCAGATATTACGGGTACCCTAGGTCACGAGCTGTAGACGAATACTACGGTCCATGCACACATAACTCTCGACTTCCCGCCACCCAATGAAACTGTGATACTCACCACAAGTAGTGTTACAGTAACATCGGGCTGCGGAAAGGCAAGATGGAAAGTGTTCGATAGGAAGGCACCACCCTCTCTAGCGCATGCACCGCATTGAGTGACCAACACCAGGCAATGCATAACGGACGTACCCGCGGCGTAAGGGGCTCCCACGTCTCCCCACTTACGCCGAGTGGAAGTCTAGTCATGAGCAACGGGACCAGGACCATACAACCACTCGGAGCAAATGGGGCGGGGCTAAACATGAGTCCCTCGCGCACAGCCGACCGCCATCTTGAACCAGCACGACGAGCGGAGGACTCGGCCAGAATCCGCCCTTCATTCGTGTCAACAGCGCGGCAGAATCTCAAGTTGAAAGGCAGACAGATTGTGGAACGGGCTATCGGTCGATCTGCCTTTATAGCAATCTAAGGTGGGCGGGGCTAAAGTCCGCATGCCCGGCACGCGATCGATTCGATGATCATACAATGCTGTACTAATAATGGCCAAAGGCGAGCAGTTAGATGATACTCGCGGTGTCAATCGAGTCACTGATTAGACCTCTCACACGAAATGTGAATGTCGAAGTTGTTTGTGTCTGTCTACCTGAATGAAACCCATTGAGGTGCAGTTCGATCTACACTATGATCTACAGGACAATTGATCGATCCTCACTGCATTGGCGCTTGTAAATTCTCCGGCCATTCAGCGCATACGTTGGGAATATTGAAAACTGTGCAATTCTATGCCGAAGAAAACGGATAGTTGATTAGTGGCGCGTGTTGCGCAGTGGTCGGAGGCGCCCTGTAGCACACGCATGGGGTCGATCCCTGCGCACCTGGACTAGCAAACCTTTCATCCCTCGGGGTGGGAAGATTGCTACCAGACTTGCCCGGGAGTGTATCAGCGCTGGCTCGATATATCGGTAGGCCACCGCCAGTCATTGTAAACGCCATATATGCATTTAATCACCTCCAAACGATGCTTAATGAAGTTGAATGCATGGCGCATCTCTCAGGGATTGATCAACGCCGACAGCTTTATCCTTTCATATTTTGTGGGTATAAATCTTGGATGTTGGCTACATTCTCAAGTAAACGACGCGAGATTCGAGTAGTCTGTACACTGAAATCCCCAAGTTGGACTGTACATAGCCCTTATCTATGTACTTGCTTATTGTTTGTTGCTTGCGCAGATTGGATGCCTTGGTGGTATTTTCTGGTCTACAAACACACTTGTTGCTCATGTTGCTGATAAGAGCTAGAAGGGGATCACAAACACCAAAGCCAGAAGTTGTTCCACATCCACTCGCGGCGATGATAATATTTGACCTGGCTCTTGATATGTGGAAATACTTCTCATTTTCATGTCATAATCAGAAAATTCTAAGTGAACTGTAGAACTTCTTTTGGATCGGATTCACTGTGGTATTCCAAAACTAACATTGGAGCACCTCTGTATTGGTGACGAGTGCCAGAGGCGAGCAAGGCCGCGAACCATTGCTCTCCTGGCCACGCCAGGAGCAAATCGTTCAGGATCGAGTCCACCTCAAATCGTTTCCTCTGGCATGAAATTAGGTTGCGCAATGTGTTCGTCTATTCTATGGATGGTTGATAGTAGCACGAGCTACTCTAGGATTTTAGGATCACCACAGTGCTTATACACAAAAAGAAAATTCCATGACTAGCGAACGATAGCAGCTTGGTCAATCGGTTTTCCTTTTTCGTGTGGTGTTCAGCTCCAAATTTATTGGATTCAACCCGATGCAACCACGAGAACCCATATCGTAAAAAAAAACTGCTGTAGGCATCCGATTCTATTACTTGTGGTTGGTCGCAATTAAGTGTATTTGATGACCTCTTGTAATGTCATGAATACAGCGAAGTACCAGATCGGTGTGAAATATAATCATAATCATGCTGAGAAATTTGCAAAACTCCGGACCGCAGAAACATTCTGTTTCTTTCCTGCTTGTAGGATAACTGAGATAGTGTTGGGGCTGAGCATCCGATTTATTTCAATTAAATCGACATTATTAACACCCGTCCAATCCAGAATAAACTTACACAAAGTAACTAAGACAGAACTGCTTCTATGTTAATCTCATATCTACACGAGAAAAGAGTAGTAAATCCATGACCCGGTGTTGCCAGTGGTAAAATACCTGCAAAGCAGTATTGGACATATTACAGTAGAACAGCAAAAAACGGAGAAAACTAACATGAAGGAAAGCAAATAATGGTCTTAAGCACTAGAAAAAACATCACAACACCACCGGGCAGTATCTATGAATATGACCGGGCCACTGGAAATGAACTGTGAAAACGTCTTCACACTATAAAGGTAACAAGACACCTCCTATACTATCCAAATCTTGACATAATTATTCGATACGAAGAAAGAAGTTAACCTTAACTTATAGACATGTCATAAGTTAGATAACAAAGAGAATATAACGACATATAAGACCAAAACGTACGGCAT
This sequence comes from Angiostrongylus costaricensis, assembly GCA_900624975.1. Classification (NCBI taxonomy): domain Eukaryota; kingdom Metazoa; phylum Nematoda; class Chromadorea; order Rhabditida; family Metastrongylidae; genus Angiostrongylus; species Angiostrongylus costaricensis. The sequence goes on from UYYA01004447.1 coordinate 75,771, forward strand.
TTGTGCACTTAAAGAAAGAAGCGTAGAAATATAAACATGGAAACGTAAAAGGATGTTGACATCCATCACGGCCATTCTTTACGAAGAGCACTTGGACTGACGTGCACGGAAGAGTGCATCAAGTCATGCAATTCAGGAATTCTGTGGTAAGACTTGTTAAGAGGATATGTGTTTGCCTTACATAGTGCATGATCACGAATATCACCCCATCCACCATTCTCATGTGAAGGCTTTGGAGAACGGTGTGACACCTGTAACATAAGAAGTTGAAGTAAACAAAAATGTTAACCTCTTATTCGCTGCCTACTATAATTTTTCACGGTAGGGTATTATGTGAAATAAATACAACCACAGTAATGCTGAAATATGCGCAAAACTTGCACCCCGGGCCAGATTGAACCTCAATTACCCTTTCCAGATGATCGCGTATTGCACACCACATAAGCCCTTGCTTTGCGTTTCTTTCAGCTAGTTTTCTACCTAACGCTGCCAACAGAAATCACCCGTCAGCGTGGGTTGATCTGGGAACACAAGTCGGCATTGAACCCAGTTAAGCTGAGGCCACAGTTGATTCACATGCCGCATTCGTCTTAGCATAGCAGTTAGTGTTTCAGCTTCTCAATAACTTCAGTTTTGAACAGCATAACCTTGCAAAGCGATGTAGGACATCATAACCCCAGTTCCATTGAGTCATTTCTCACGCAGACTTCGTCTGTTTAGTTAACTCAGCAAACACGTCTTCGCCAAAGATCATGTGTATTAGAGCGATTCAGTTGAACAGAAAAAGAGAAAACAAATATGTTAAAGCACCGATGCCAACTCACTTTAGCGAACAACCAGCGGAAAAGTCACAGAATAATGCATCTTAAAACTTATCCCAGAGATCTTCAGGTTGACATACTCGCGAAGGATTAAGTAGGAAAAACCACAGCTCGCTCATTATCTACTTATGTAAGACTAGTTTCTGAGTTGTCATAAAATAGGTGTAGTCATTACCTTTCCAGCTACCACTCTTTCATTTAAAGTGATATACTTATTAACCCATCGGTGCCGACACCCCAAGTCATGTTGCGGACGCATGGGACAGCACCTAGTTAGTTCCATGTCATTACGAACTTGTTGGTTTTGCAATAGACGATGATTCTTCAAGAACGAGGGATGTATGGGGTTGACAACATGTTAGAATTATATAGGAGACTTTGTTCTATTGCACTAAGGTTGTGCATAATATGCAAGCTGTTATTTTCTATATGTTATTACAATTCATCATACAACCACACTGCTGTTAACATTTCAAAATTTTCTTCAGCTTACGTTGACCTATCTAAAAATCTTTATACCCTACCATTTCACATGGTGAACATGATTTATCATAATTGCTGGCTTTGAAATAAACCGAATACTAGCCAGTGTTCTTGGGTGTCGGACTGCGATGTACAGCGGGAGATTCGTCCCCTCGATAGGGTCTTCCAGGCTGAGAAGGAGTCCAGCATTTACACCAGGAATCCTAGCTAAGAGTAAACCAATACCAGAATCCACCACTGTCCTGGTATCAAAGTCGCATGGTGGCAAACATCTCCTGATCAACAAAGACTGTGACTGCTTGTGGTGGTGGGAACCTGGAGCAGACTTTGGCAAGGCTACCCTCGGGACTGCGGGGAACCACAATGGCTTAGCCAGCAAATCTCCGAAAAATGGAGATTATGCTGGGGCCCGCACAAACAGTGAGGACGGGGCATTCAAGTATCTAGTATCAAAAATACTTCCCAGTGCAGAACAAAGCTTTTCTCTAGTGACACCCACCACAATACCTGTGCTGGATAAACTATCGAATGTTTACAAAAAGCGCAGCACAAAATGCTCTATGTGGCAATACAAGCGATCGAGAAAAGTCATAGCTCACCAACCACGTTAGTTAACCCAGTAACGCGTGAATCACACTGATTCACCATGTCGCTAATGTATTACATTGGAAAGACATCGGTTGTTTCACTTATGGAAATATATATAAATATATAATATATATAAATAATATATCCATAATATAAAATATAATATATCCCATATATAAAATATCGAAAAGTTTTAATGAGCGTAATCCCGATCATAAAACCTAGGAATTTCCCTTAATTACATCTGTACGTGTGAAATGCTCTCTTTGATGTGTAGATAGCATCATCACATACATCTTGCCTAGCATTGAACAATGGACGAAATATGCTATTATTCAACAAATCTATGAAGTTTTCCATAAGTAAAACAACCGATGTCTTTCCAATGTAATTGTATTTCCTACGTTTCTTTAGTAAAGACTCAGACAAAAAGACTATTTACAAGCGGTGCTTTGAATTTTAGAGCACGTACTGCTCGGTAAGTGCTTACTCTCAGCGTCTCAAAAAAAACTGCTTTGAAGTTGGACATATCTAAGAATAACTCCGTATAAGAATTTGTTGCAGAATATATCCATCTAGCACCAAACACCACTTCTGATCCATGTAAGCTAATATATGGGAATAAAAACCTAAGAAAACCTCTGCATAACAATAGCAGACTATGCTCAGGAAAATACTCATTGAAGTGTCATAGTTAAGCTTAGGATTAATTCGTAGAGAAAAGATTTGGAATCATTCGGAGATTTGTATAAGAATTCTTAACGTACATCCGTCACAGTGAGCCGACTTGGGAACAATAAATCCGCATGCTTTGCCATTATCGAAAGGATAGACATGTAGGTGTTGTGTGCATTACATCTAGAAAACCATAAATCATTTCTCGAAATGAACAAACAATTAAAAAAGAGCTAGCCTTTCCAAAATGTCTAAGCGATATGAATTTCACCTGTGGGTATGTAAACCGCAATCCCCAATATGAATAACTCTTGGACTCTTGGTGAACACCACACGAAATGGCTTTGGAAGGCACTTAGCAACCACCTAATACGGAAATTTGTGAAAAGACACTTTACAAGGCTCCTAGAATAAGCAAATATACCTGCATTAATGACCAATCCCAGTTATAGTCATCGTATTTGCAAAAAAGCTGAAATGAATGGTTTAAGTTCCAAAATCCATAAAGAAAATTCATTTATTAAGGCGGACATTCAATTTGTTTATACACATGAAACTTATCTTGAGCATTTATATCTGCTTCAAGGGTGAATGACAACATTGAAGAAATAACTTGTTTCTTTTAACCTCGTTATGACTAAACAATGTGTGTTCTTTCTTTGATATGCTTGTACGAGGTTCAAAAACATTCTTTGTCTTCGGCTAACGCCCTTTCCAGAGTGAAGGCCTTCGGCTCTGAGCAAGACGAAGACATCGAGACGTTAGCCGAAAATAAAAATTATTTATTAACCTCGTCTTAGTTTGATACTCAATAAATCAACTGCTGGAAACAATGTTTTGGAATATACGAGTGCTCGAAAAAGTTAACGGCATTGAAAAAAGAATGTTTGAAAGACTACGAATACACTTTTGATGAAGGGAAATAGGACTGGTTTTCGAACTCACCAGCAACAGGGTTTCATTGCAAATGTTCTAAATATTCAGCACATTAAAAAGAAATAAGAAATTTACTTCCGAACAATTTTTGACTTTAAGCCAAGATTCACGTCGGAAAGCCATTCCCATGTTGTGCCTTGAGCTATACCACGGGTGAGCGCCAAGGTTTGCAATGGTCGATCCGTACTGTGAAAAAGACTGGAGATAGGACCCCAGTGCAATTATTTCACAATTCTCACAGTATCTGAAATGAACAGTCCTAAATCCTCATAGAAACTAACGAAAACAGAAGTATCGTGAACATATTTATCTTGCACCTCAAAAGTGAGATTTTAGGAAGACAAAGCAGAAATAAACCCACCACAAACGTTTACCCAGATAAAACGGGTGCTGTCAAAATTATTGATCAAGGTCGATCTAAAATGGACTAGAATAAATCGGCTTCCCTACTTCTGCCTATTTCGTATGATATCGGTGAGTATGTACAGCGCGTCTGGAACTACATAGTGGTCTTCTTCAAGGAGTAGAACCCACGCGTTAGAAAGACCGTAACGATCAAATACACCATCAAACACGTAGTTCATCTGAACAACGACAACAAGCATCGAAAAAGAATTCTGCATTGGTGATAGCTCCAATTTCAACCGATCAATTAAGTTTGTTCACAAAACCTTTAAGTAAAAATTGTATAACAAACTAATAAACAAACTAAATTACCTTCCACCACCAATGGTGTTTGATCTGCGTAATCTTTGCAACTCGGTAGTTTCCATATTTATCAGGATGTTCAGCATTCTTACATTTTGAAGAAAGTGCCCTATGAAATTATACGGACAAAAATCAAGGCACAATAAAAAGATGGCGCGAGCTAAATCAAATAATAACAAACTTACGATTCCTTTCCCAGTCGCTCTGGACAGTCTCTTGGGTCTTGTCCTGGGAAAACATGTGGGAATATTTGCATATTAAACGGATAATATATTTGAAGCACCTGCAACTAACAGTTCACAAACCGATCGTTAACTTTTGTGGGCTACTTCCATGCTAAATGGCTATAACAGTAGATTCACTTGGAAGGGGTGAACTGACACAACATGATGAGCAGAGACATATTCTGGCTCTTAAAATTGTAAAACAACAAGGAACATCCAGAGAAAAGGTGCGAAAACATCAAAAACCATAAACAAGTTTATATGAGGAACGTCGTTAAAAGTAAGACAAATTCTCGCATTTTCAGCCACAACTTCGTGATTTCTCAACATTTTCATAGTTCTTCCCAATGACTCACTAGGAAGCCAAAATGGCAAATAATGACATAAAAGCAACATGCACACTTACCCGAGCGAATGTTATATTTCTAATCAATTCATTTACAGGTGAAACATTGATATCGTGGCTGAAGACCAATAGGGTTTCTTCAATACCCTTAGTCTGACGAAGGGAATCAATGAGGTTAGCGAGATAGTTGGGACGATTGTGAACCTAGAAGGGATACAAATGATCATATGAATAGCTCTGAAATGCCAAACCAAGCAAATGCATAGTGAATGACGATTGATACAGTACGAGGTACCTACCTGCACAACAATAACAACCTTAACATTCTCGACTGGCCCGAACCTCGCCAGATTCAAAAGATCGAAGTTCTCGTTCAAGAAATCCACTGATAGAACAATCTCCTGACCGGTAATGGTCATGTTCGAGTAGGAACCTGACATGTACACTGTAATTATCCAACACGTTCGTACAAAACAGTAACAGGAACAATTCTATGAAAAGCGATTACCAAAAAATGGCCAGGACGTTAGATCCATCTCCCCTTCATAGTCGGATATGGTGTCGTTCACTAAATTAACCTCTAAATCTTTTATTCCGCGCAGCTGCACGTCAGGAAGCAGAGGGAACGACGGCGTTTCCAACAGGATACTATCAGTCGACGGCCCTTTTAGGACAACAACAAAAAATCCCACCTAGAAGAAAGCAAACCTTTCCAAAAAAAGAACGTTCGGAAAAACGGATCTAACTAACCACACATATTGATATGATAATATTCAGAATTCTGTGACCTCGTCGATGAAGCATCGTGCGCTCACCGTGCTGATCGGGCCCGGTCTCTCCAGACTTTTCGGCTCTCCAGCTCACAGGATGTACTTCTAGTCCTTTTCTGGAATAAGGGTAATGTACAGAAAGTGGTGGTCTATGACGAAATGTTGAACGCGACCGGACGTGAAGCGCAAGTGTGGCGAGAAAATCGCGTGCGCGATGTCGCGTGGCCCGCCTGGTGCTGTCGGACTTCGTGTGGAATCCGATGAGTACCCAATACATCCCTGGCCATTGTATTGCATTCCTACTTTATCCCATACCAATTTCCTTTTCCATTTTTGGTGTATTTCCCTACCAACTAATGTCTAGAGTCTCCAGTTTAGTACAATTTTTGCTTTTGACTGATAATATCCGGAAAACAACATAAGCTGCTTTAAATTGGTCCATTACACGCACAGATCAAATCATTTGTGTCGGTTGGATATTGCAGTGAGCGTATGAACTATCGTAAAAAGAGGGAATCTGACGTTTAGAAACGTTTTGTGGTCAACGGCCAATGGTCAAATGTCCTACTTACACCTTATGTAAACAACCACTGATATTTTACAGTTACTCAGTGGTCTCCAGCTGAAGAAATCTCTGCTAGGTCGTTCTTAATCCACATACAACTCCGTCAAAATCATCTGAGGTTTCAGATGGTTGCAAGCGGTATAGGCATCGTTGAAGGAGCGCGTTGTGTATTTGCACAATAGAGCCATTTGTGACGTGGCACGAAAATTACGGTGCAGTTGGCGGCTGGTTAGTTACAATCGTGAATATACGTTCGCCATATTTGTAAGATCATATCCGGACCAACCGGCGATGTTTGGAAGGATCTTGTACTTTTGATCATCTGTGTATGTAATCCTCCCAACCCTCATCGTCCTCATCGTGACTGGGAGGTGTTCTTGGATGCCGGACTGCGATGTATAGCGGGGGGGATTCATCTCCCAGGCAGTCTTCCAAGCTGAGAATGAGTCTGGTGTCAGGCTAAGGGTTAACCAGTACCAGGGTCCACCACCGTCCTGGTATCAAAGTAGTCGTGGCAAATCTCCCTCTGATCCACAAGGGCGGCGGCTGCATGTGGTGATGACGACCTGGGCAGATTTTCACCAAGCTGACGTCGAGACTCTAGGGAACCACAATGGCTAAACCAGCGAAACTCCGAAAAACTGGAAATAATGCTAGGGCCCGCACAACCAGGGAGACAGGCCATCCAAGTATCCAAGTAAGTAAATATGTATGGAATGTCTGTCATACATTTCAACACGTCCACACAAATAATGGTAAGGAGGAAGTTTCTCACTTAAAAGATTTGAAAGTAATGTTGTTTCATTCATTTCGTGTAGAAGGTGAGTAACATATGGTGGATGACGGATGATGGATGCCACCGAAGCCGAGGCTACCGATGGATGACGGCTTATCTGTCGTGATCGTAAGAAGGAAAAGCTTGAGACTATCGGTGTCAGCAGCTGTTATGCCGTTGACCGCCGTCTACCTACGCTGTACCAGAATTTTTACGAGTTGTCGTTCCCACTATTCGTATTTGCGTAGAGTCCACGTGGCGTATTGAGTCAATGTTCATACTGGTTGTCCTGCAACACGAATGCGGATAACTGTGAACGAGTGGATGGGTTGTCGGCTTCTTGTTAAAAATGAGTGTAAACTTTCTTCGTGTCTGCGTATAACTGATGGATGAACCTTTTAACAAAATGCGTGACAGTCGAACATCCAGGAACCTCACCTCTGATTTTTTATTGTTTGATTGATTTTCTCCTGAAAAAGGCAGTGGCTCCGAAGGTATTGGTCACGATGAATATTTATGTAGTAACCTTGTGTGAACCTAACAAGACAGCAAGATTTTGATTTTTCATGCTGAGCGATTGAACGAGATGATACCTAAAGTGATTATTTCGCTACAAAAGATAAGGCATTCGGTGCTGATCAATCTTTGAGGAATGCGCATGCATTCGACTTCACTAAGCATCGTTAGAGGTGATTGTTAGAGGTGCATATCTGGCCTATACAATGGTTTTCGGTGGCATACCGATGTGTCAGGTCAGTTCTGCTATCCGCCGAGACAAGTCTGGTGTCAACCTAGTGAGATGGAGGGCTCGGTGAGCTCAGGGCATAGAGTCCACCTCAGTGACCACGTGCGTATTGCAGAGCACCTCTAACCACTACACTACACGGGCCAGGTTACATCGCCGTGGTTCAGCTGATAGAATTCCGACAACTTCAGAATGTAGCAATTCCCACGACCGACTTTCTTTTAACCTCGGCATTGATTGATAATTCGATGCTTTTCTTCAATAAGCAGACATGAGGTTGTTATTATAGAATTTATTAGGATACAATAGCCGACGTTTCGGCGGTTTTGCCTTAACCACAGTCCTCGCCCATGATTACTCCGTGCGGCTGCTATCCACTGACTTAAATACTTACAGCAAATAAACGGTAGGTGTTTAAATGAAGCTGTTTCTTATGCGAATGCAAATTTATTTGTTATGTTTTATCTGCTGGGGTTATGAAAGTGTTTGGCTGAATAGATCGCATCTCAATTTGACCTTTGCAGGCTCTGAAGGAGGCGAAACCGCCGAAACGTCAGCTATTGTATCCTAATAAATCCTATAACAACAACCTCGTGTCTGCTTATTGAAGAAAAACATCGAACTTCAGAATGGATTGCGCTCATGAAAACAGATAATCGTGAATGAAAAATCAGTCAAGAACCATCCTCTTAAAAGTAGCGCCGCAGTATGAAGTCACTTCGTGCTGTGCTTCACCTTCATCATTGAAACTGCAATAAGCTAGGCTCTGAAAAGGTGGTACTGTCGAAATGTTAGTCACAAGAAAGATTTATGACTACCTCATGGAAGTTTATCAATAGGCATAGATATAATTACAATGATGCCGAGATATTTGCAAAACTCCGGACCGCAGTTATTTGCGGTGAGGATCGAACACACTATTACCCTTTCCGACGGCTAACGCGTTCACCACCACACCATGCGGATCCTTCCTTTTGCGTTTCTTTCAGCCTTGCTTTAACCTATAGGTGTTACCAGCAATCATCCGTAGATACAATTGTTGAATTTCGACAAGCTACACTGAGTCTGTTCTTGCCGTCAGTTTACTATAGATAATGAGCCTATTCGAAGATGCAACGGTGAAAAGTCCCAATAACATCTTCGTTTTGGCAAGAACTTCTTGGGATTTCACTACGAAACGGAGATATCTTTCAAAAATTTCGACGATACAGGTTAGGATTGAGAATAAATCGGAAGAGAACCTAATTCTAACTAGTATGATTCACAAAACGTGTGGAAAATACCCTAAGGTTCTAAAAAATAGTGACGGCATATCGTCTAAGCAGGATGAGCGAGAGTGTATAAAACGAAGGTCCGCATGGTACTTAAGGTGCATTAATCTCAAGAAAATTCGAAATTTTTGAATATAATGATTTTATACCGACCAAATAGAGGGAAGTGATTATGGTGGTACTCTTTGTATCTTGAGGATCTCAAGCATGCTCACTGTATTATAGAAGTTCGAAAAACTGATCACTGGCATTAAATCTTTCGAGACCAAATAAATCATCAGGTCAATTACTCGCAATACGTCGACTGCGTACAGAAGAAACATGTGTGTGTGGGTGGACTGCTTGAAATATCTCGGGAGAAAACCACATTTGATCAGCTTTCTCTTCAAAGAACGTGATCGCACTAAAATAGTTGCGATATATCGAAAACATGGCATGAACACTGCTTCCGACTCCGGTTTGCCAATTCAGAGTTAGCTCATTGGGTTCTGCTCGCTCTATGGATTCATTCAGCATTATATACCGCGTTCATGAAGAACCCTGACCAGCGGGTCAGCGGTCTTCCTGTAGTACGTTTAAAATCTCGAGGAATCCAGTCACTAATGGATCTTGTCTATAGATTGTCGTTCATACGCATTACGTGTCCGGCCCATGTTTTCTTCAACAATTTGGCTTATAGAACATCGTCTTTGATTTTTGATCGTTGATGCAGATCAGAGCTTCTGACCTCCTGTCTCACTTCCTAATAAGAGATACTCCTAGCATCGCTCTTTCGACTGCGCGTCCAAAATAACACTGAGTGACCGCATACGTTAAGCCAGGAAGTATTGTAGAGTCGAAAAGTTGGGAACGGAGTCGGTTTGACATCTTAGATGAGAAAATTTTAACGCTTAAGGTGGGTGACGTTGGTTTCAGTGGCCAACTGTCGTTGTGTAGGTGGAGTTGTCTCCACGCTTTGTCATTCTACGCCTTGTCATTACGAGAAGAATTAGAATTACCAATTGCTACACACTAACATTAGCAGTTGACATCATGGAACTCGGTACGTTTTACGAAGATCAGGAGAAACTTGTCTATAACTCGGTCCTACTATAAACTCCTGTGGCTGACTTTATTGCAAAGATAGGTACGGTATAAGATCTTCTCAGGATGGAGTAGGTGGAGTCTATTCAATGAAAGCAGTTCTTGTGGAAATCGCTTACATCATTGCCAAAAGGAAATCTAGTCTATTTAATGGTGGCGTCATTCCGTCGTTAAGTTCCTTTAGCTACAGAGTAAAAAATAAATCCAGTCGTAGAATAAAACTAAATCGTATTTAACAATTCTGTTCTCAGCGATGTACTATCCGTTTATGACTCGTATAATAATGAGCACCTTGTGAAAGACTAGTAAGTGGTGCTCAAAGGCATCCGAATTTGATTTGAGCAAGTTCCTCGTAACACAAACACGCTTTGAACAGGCATCAGGTAAGAACAATGAGCTTCTGAAAGCGAGGAGAAGCCTACAAAGAGATTTTACTGTGATGTACATCGAACGAAACCTCATAACACCACGGATATTAAAGCGGTATAGGAGGGTTTTCATCGAGACGGACTGACCGGGATTAGACAGGTATAGCGCACTGACAGGACTGACAGGTATAGCGCAGTGGTTAGAAGTCGCCTGCAATGCACACTGGGTCGGCCATCACTTCGATCCCACGCCCCGTCTCATCAAGCCCCAGCTCCCTCTGGAGTGAACTGATACCAGATTTGTCTGGGAAGCTCTTTCCGATTCACAAAGGCTGGCGACTGCCTGTAATGAAGAATTGGGAACGCCTTAGCACGGCTGTCCCCAGGATCCCAAGAAGATTCGATTCGACTAGCATCTTGCATTACTCTGGGATTCATCAAACTCGATTGCTTTATCCGTTATCTTTTCTATTTACCAGCAAACAAAGTTTTTCATGGACACAAGAGGAATGGCATGAAGAAATGTCAGCGAGATTCTTGTGAGTACAACATGCTGGTTTCTCCTGCACACGCTAGGCCAATCAAGAAGATCCTACTCTGAGATAGAATCAATGAGAGAGAGGCTTTATAAAAAACTTCCTCGATCCACAACAAGTGCACCAGATCGAATAAATATGGGAAAAATAACACCAACGCGCTTGCACGAGATGACATTTCAGTTAGTCTCGTATAGTTTACGATGGTGACACACTCGCATGCTGTAGTCACAAAGCCTACAATGTACACCTGCAAGCCTAAGACATACCCAACCAATGACGGACCTGATGCACTGTCATTATTCATAAAAAATAGAAGAATGACCTTCGTAGCCTTCTTAGATTATTGGGAGTTCTAGGTGCATCTGGAGAAAACTGGATGGATCCGAACCAACCTATAGGAATGCTTGATTTTAAAGTGCTGGACTGGTGTGAACCACATCCGAATACTCTTGACGTTACAAAGGTCCGTCGGAATACCACCTATCCGTTGTCCTAACCTTTGCTGGCTACGAGAAAGTGATCAGCAATGGAGACTAATGCTGTCCTGTCCGCCCTAGTTTTATCAAGGTGGATGCGTACCCAAAACAAGCTGTTCGCTGTCGATTTCCAGTGGTGCAAGCAGTTACTCAACGATAAAGGAATACATGTTGTGGAAGAAATCTCTATAAGAAAAATGCTGACATGAAGAAGAATCAGTTATTTTGGATAAATCACCAAATGAGGAGGCCATACTTTAAACAAACTTTGAGCTTTTAACGAATACTAGTAAAGAATTTAGAAAAGAATTTGGTAAATGACAAGAAGCAGCGTGAGTCCACTCCGGGATCCGGATAGAGGTCATTGACCAGTTTTCACTGATCGCCACGAACACACTCAATATTTTTTCAATTTCTTCTTTTTTATATCCAATAGTCCTTCTAAGCCTTTATTGAGCGGTGAGAAAAGGTGTTGATTCTTTAAGCATGTGAGAAAGGTTGTGCCGGAAAACACAAAGAGCTCGACTAATGCCTTCTGAAGATTAGCTTCCACAAGAATAGATTTTTAAGAACAGGCGTGAATATTCACGTGAAAAAAACTCACGTATTGAAATCACTCCTTTTCTTCCTCACAAATAACCCGTCAGGTAGGAAAATGAGATAAGTAAAATCGCGTAGTTGAAGAAGGGAAGGTAAATTAATTGAGCGTAAACTTCTAATGGTGTTCGTTCCAAAAATCTAATCTATTGGAATGTTTGTGTTGAGTGGGCGTATCAAATTACCGACAAGGTCATAAACAGACCGGACTGACGTCCAGACAATTCGATAGCTTGTGAACTGATCATGAGATATACTCGAATTCAAGTAGCTGAAGTAACCCTTCAATCTCTCTCAGTCATGGTTGTTGTGTAGAATTTCTACTGTGTATCGTATTAAATTAAGAGATTTCTTGTTACTGATGAAGGTGAGTTCAGAGGATGGTCATCTAAGCTCTCGACATCAGCGCCTAACATTATTTTGACTGGCATCGCTACTGGCACATAAAAAACGATTTTGATTTTTCGATAATTGGACTAAAACTGAAGGAGCTGACGAGTCAGAGACTTAGCAGAGGTATAGACGAGATTTTGATGTATTGCTCTAGGGCTATACATTTTACTATTTACTACACACTAGCATAATGGGAGCGCGTATCCAGCGCCCTGGGATCACCAAAACTCCCATCCCTCCGAAGTCGGCGAACTGGTCCCAGACTTCTATGAAATGGCAGCAGCATTGAAGTAATACATCGGTAGGCCACTGCAAATCATTGTATAAGTCGCATATGGATTCAACTACCTCTACGAAGCTTAACGGAGTCCAATCTTTTCACTATGTTCCCCAACACAGCCACATTTCTGTCGGCATTTAAAAGTGTCTTCAAGTTGGCCATTGTTAAGCTACAACAGCTGAGAAATTGTCGATATTTCAATTTTGTGGAAAAGGTAAAAATACTTGCAGAGTTTTGGTGTATCCTGGTAGCATCACTCCATAACTGAAAATGTAGCTCATTCCGTAATAATAAAGCTTAGGAGCAATTTTCTACGTGAAGGATCGTTAGTTGCTATACATGTCTTCCCAAACATTGGCTGAGAATTACGGTAGAGTACGAACTCATGACATTTCCACCTGTAGGAAAAACAAGACAAATTTTCTTGAGCAGGTCATTCTCCTGAAACTAGAGAGAGGACCATGGATAGCACAACAGATTTGAGTAGTGTAATAGCTTTGAAGAGAAGAGATAAGAAGAGCATTTATGACACCCATACTTCAAGCTGGGACCCTTGCCCTTAAATCGTCAAGTCCGCAGGGCATTAGATGTTTCAACCAAGAAAAACTTTCTTGACAGAAGTGACGAGATGGCTGCTCTACTTGCTTCTCCTATTTTGCTCGGTAATTCGACTTTCGTGAAGACATGGAAGTTTCATAGAAGGGAGGTGCGCAAAACTATGCCAAATATTTAAAGACGAATGTGTGCTTGTGCAACATTTGAGGCTGAAGTGCTTCCACACCATTGACTTCTCATTTTCTTGGAGAAAGTGGCGACAATGAGCTAAGAACATGGAGATGATCTGGTGCAAAATATTACAGAGCAATATGAAGGCAGCAGATTGCAAATAAGCTGTAAAAACGCCAAGCTAGTCAGTATTAAATTATGGGGTTGTAAGGTGAAATGTTCTGCGTTAATCAATTCACAAGAAGTACGCCATCAATTCGGCTTCATTCATAGTATTGTGCAGGTAATATAGTGCATATCTGGCCTATATAACGATTTGCGATGGCCTACCGATGCTTCAAGTCGGTGTTTTTACACTCATAGATAAGCCTCGTACTATGCTCAGTGATCCTGGTGCATCAGATCGAGCCAGTGATCGATCAATTGCATGCTACAAGGCACACCTATTTGAATAGTTTATGGCTAACCTTGAATTCTATGGCTCCTCCTACATGTTCCATTCCGTAGTTCACTCGCGATGGCTGTGTCGAACAATTCTTCGCAGTCGACAAACCAAAGAAAGCGGAACAGTAAATGGTACCCTTAACAGAATTTCATAACCCTAACTACGGTTTGATGGTGATCTATGCAGCAGAATCCATGCCGGAGTCCTGCTTGCCCGGTGAGGTGGGCTTCGTCCGCAGTTCTTTATATGCCCGACAAGACGAATCGAGGCTGAACGGCAAATGGATGGGCATCCATGAAGATTACTGCATTCAAAGCTCTGGGCGGGTTCCCAAGTCAAGGATCTGAGACTATATTTTTTGAACCTTCAATTTCCTTAAAATAGAGGACGATCCATATCCTTCAATACTTGGTTTCGATGTCATTACTCCGTATTTCTTGTTATGGCATACAGCAGTACATAAAAACTTCTGTTCTATGTACTTCCATATTCATCTATTTAAACGCAAAACAAAGGTTAAGCCATCTCACTTAATTTATAGTGATATTTACGGATATCTGTAGCGAAGCCAACTACTAAGAGAGCTTAGAAACTTAAAGAAAAGCTCGTCAATGTATTTAGAAAGGTGTTTTTCGAGTAAATGAAACTGATTTACTGGCTAGAAATTGATATGCAGCAAAGGACTTCCAAGTATGATTTTAACAGCATAAGCACCTCTATGAAGAACTTAAAACTGATGTGTGATCGGATACAATGGTGCGGTAGGGGCAGACGAGTGAATTTCATTTGATTGTTCTCTCTCCAGGGAATATCGACGCCAACAATTCAGTCAAGGAAGAAGCGCGGAAGAGATGTTTCCCGTCTGAGGTCTCTCATTCGTGAATTGACATCTTGACGGCCCGTGGCAATGACAATTGCCATTGACAGCGAAGTGAGGCAAAATTAGTTTGCGAATAGTCGCATAAGAAAATTTAGAACTGGAAAATGAATAACGTCAAATAGTCGGCTACTAGGTGCAACTATTTTATGATATGTACTTTTGGACAAGAGTTCAATGATGATAGAAGATAGATGGGGTGTAAACGTGTCATTTGCCATTAGAGGAACGATTGAGCGAACCCAGTTTCCTGACCTTCCTGCATCGATAGTACAACATGCGCTTGCTAGCCTAGAAAAAACATTTAAATGGATGGAAGCTCCGAACATCACATACTTTAGTTGCGAAAGATTTCTAGAAAGCTGTCTAACCACGAAGGGCCTCATAAATTAGCATCCACGTCAATTTACAGGTTGGTAGAAAAAAAGAAGGTACTGACGAAAATAAGATACAAAGTTCATCACATCCTCTTACTAAGTGAAGTACTAAAATACCCTACCTACTTTTACTCCAGTCGAGTTAATGGAATTCGTGTTCTTTAAAATATTTACGGATTTATCAGGTTTATATAATTCAAAAATCGATGAGAAATATGTCGGACATCAATGAAGCATAGCTCTAATGAAGAAGCCTTACAAGACTACTAGGGGTTGAAGGGCCGAACTGGAAGCAGGGTTTGGAATGGGGACCTATTTCAGACTTATTAAAAATGAGAAACAATGCAAAACACATGGAGAAATGTAGTCACCATAAAGTCTCGAAAGGAACGGATGAAATGCCGAAATGACAGATATCAGATGCGTAACTTGCAATGTTTGAGGACAGGATTTAACGGAAGAAATGGAATTATTGTAGAATGGTTGGTTTAAGATTCAACCCTTAATAATTGTGAAATATCGCATAGAAAAAAAAGGGTGCGTGTGGTGCAGTGGTCGGAGGCGACATACATGGAATGAATCCTTGCGCCCATGGCCCACCAAGCCGTCCATCCCTCCGGGGTCAGAAAATTGGTACTAGACTTGTCTAGGAGAATAGCAACACTGGCTCGATATATCGGTAGGCCACTGCGGATCATTATAAAGGCTAGATATGCATTCAATTACCTACAAACAGTGCTTAATGAAGTCGAATGCATGACGCATACCTCAGAGATTGATCAACTCCAAGAACTCTAGAGCTTTCTCGCGTAGAAATCGCATAAAGAGAAACAAGTTTCCAACGCCGCAAAATTCCATACTACGCGCGCCAAATATGGCCGACTGTGCATCTTGCTCGTTGCGATAACGTAAAATCATTATTTATTTATATGAGCCGCCTTCACATATAGTGTGCGGATCAGCAGCACTTTTTGCACTCGGTTCGTTTCCCACGGATTCATCTTCCACAAGGGTCTTCGAAAGGTGCGCCTGTTGTATCAGCAGCTGCTTGCGTGGATTCGGAGAGTGGGTTGAGGGGAGTCGTTAACCACTCCGCTATACTCTCGATAACTTAGAAATGCACAGCAAATTCCAGAACCGACTTTCTTTTCTCCTCAAAACTCATCAATAATTCTCTGCTTTTCTTGATAAAGCGAGGTGGTTATTGCAGCATTTAGTCATGTAAATCAGCCGACCTTTCGGCGATTCCACTTTCTTCTGAGCCTCGAAAGGTCAAATTGACACGGAATCTACTCAGACGAACTCTTTCATAACCTCAGCAAATTAAACCTCATCCATAAATTCTTAGTTGCATAATAAACAGCTTCTTCTAAACATTTACCGCTTTTTCAAAAACTGACGTCGATGATCCAAGTCGACGTTCGCAGTTCTTTGTACTCTTGATTCAGTGTCTTCGTCGTCGTATCGAGTTCAATCTTCATTAGCGGAGCAGGGCTTGAATTAGGCAACCTAGCCAGTCGATGCTTTTTCATACAAGACGGGCATTGGTGATACCGATTGTTCGTTGATAGCAAGTTGTTTTTATTCAGAAAGAATATATGTTGACTAGTCATACCAAGACTAAAGGAAAGTCAGTTTTTAAAACATTGCTGCGATCTGTGCTAGCTGATAATGATACCGACTTCTCCGGGATGGACTGTGGTGGAAGAAACCAAATTATTATCAACGGATAAACGCTATCAACAACAACCGGCCTGAAGGAAAGAGCATTGCGACGTGATGTTACCTCATCCGATTAGTGCTCCACTGAGGAAGATTTGAGTCGATACGGTGACGAAGGCATCAATGGAGAGGGCGAACGACTGTGGACACCGATTCGGATCATCAGTTCTGAGGAAGACGAGTACGTAAAAACGTCACCCGAACAAATATTTGGTGAAAACCTCGTTTTACAATGTTTTAGTTTTTATTTTCTGCCTTCTATAATTTTTGTGGCAGGTTATTAAGCGAAATACAACCACGAGATTGTTAAGATATTTGCAAAACTGCGGACTGCAAGTGTCTGCGGTCTTGGAAATATCTCAGCAACCTGGTTTTAGTTCATCAGTCAAGGAATACCTACCGCTTTGTTCTTTAAAAGTCTTCCAGTTTTTTGGTCGAGGCGAACTCAAGTGTGGTACTAGGTCAAGCGCGAATACAAGACATTCTTCCTTGCCGTTGATTTTTGAAGTTTATCCGAAACACTTTCATATTTTTATACCCTGATGCTTTAGAGTTCTGTGTACGGATAGTGACTTCTACTTCAAAAACTTCCCCGTTATGCCTCTGTGACCTGTGCACACTTGGTGAAGTATTTGGCTTTATTTTAAATTTACCGACTAGGTGTTCTTTGGTGATGAATAGTCGTCTACTCCTTTCCTCTTCTGTCAACGTATTCGCCCTCCTATGATTTACAAGAATTTAGATATCTTTACCTTTTTTTTATTTTGCTCGCATCTCAGTATCCCTATGGTTTCATTGGCATCGTACCTTGCCATGAAAAAAGGTAAGCGGAAAATAGAAATTATGGCATCGTGGTGAAATGAGTAATAGGTGAACCCCAGGAAAGGGTAATTTCAGGTTCGGAGCTCACCTGGAGGTTCCGAGCTTTGCAAATATCTCAGCATCACAACGATGCTAATATAAGCACAGGTAAAAAATTAGCTGAGAGAAACGCAAAGCAAGAGCCTCAGTGGTGCAGCGTGTAACACGCAAGCCCTTGGAAAGGGTAATCGTGGCTCGATCTGGCCCGGGGTCCAAATTTTGCGAATATCTCAACATCGCTGAGTAACTCAAAAGACCGATTTTCTATAAAGCTCGGCATAAATAATCGATATATTTGTTAATATGTTCTTATGAACTAATCCTGTTGAGCTGATGCGAAGTTGGTATAGCTATCGTTGTTGTTGTTGTTGTGCCTTTCGTAATAGCACGGCTCTGAGGAAGGCGAAATCGCCGAAACGTCAGCCATCGACCAATAGCAACAACAACAACCACGATAACACCAACAACAACAACGGCAGCTGTACCAACCTCGCATCTGGTTGACAAGATCAGTCCATAAGATCATACAAATAAATATCTCGGCATAAGCATAAATAAATAAAAAAAATAAAAAAATAAAAAATAAATAAATAAATAAAAAATAAATAACTAAAAATAAATAAAAAGAAAAATAAATAAATAGATAAAAAATAAAAGATATATCAGCAAAAAATAAAAAAATAAAAAATAAAAAAAATAAACATCTCAGCATAGTTGTGGTTGTATTTCAGATCATAACCTGCCGTGAAGAGTTATAGTAGGCAGCAAATAAAAGGTAACCATTGTGGTATCTCAGCATCATTGTGCTTTTTGCATTAAGGTTTATCTATCTATTGAGTTTATGTAAGTGTTCGATTGAGTAGATTGCCCGTTAGTTTGACCCTTCCGGGTTCTGAAGAAGGCGAAGCCACCAAAATGTTAGCTATTATGAATGAATAAATGTTGCAATAACAGCTTCCTATTTGCTCAACAAGAAAACAGTGAAAGGCATAGCAATTAACCAGGTCACTGACATAGCAGAACTCTCAGGATAACGGAGATAAGGTAAAGAAAATAAAGTAGTTCACAGACATGTTAAACTAAATTCACGAATAAGATGGTGAAGTGTTGATCCCATTGGTAGTGTTAGAACAGTAAGGTGAAATTTCGAAATTGCGGCGAAATGGACTCAGTTGAGCGAGGATTTGAGGGAAAAAGCCATAGAGTCCGGTAAGTCATGCTAAGTGCTTGAACAGTATAATAGGTAGATACTTGGATGGCCTGTTTTCACTGGTTGTGTGGCACCCAGTATAATTTTCATTTTTCGGAGTTTTGCTAGTTTAGCCATTGTGGTTCTCTGGAATCCCGAGGTCAGCCTGGTCAAAGTATGCCCCAAGTTGTCACCACCACAGGCAGTAACTGCCCTTGTGGATCAGGAGGAGATTTGCCGCCATGCGACCTAATTTGATACCAGGAGAGTGGTGGATGCTGGTCTTGGTTTACTCTTAGCTGGGCTTCCTGATGGAAACCCCGGACATCTTCTCAGCCCGGGAGACCCTGTCGGGGGACGAATCCCTTCGCTTTACATTGCAGCTCGACACCCAGGAACACCTCCCAACCATGATGAGGCGGTAAATAGTTGCGAGGGTGATAGGTAGATAAACTTTTTAAATAAGAATCATAAAAATGAAGCAAGATTTCGTAATCCAAAGAACAGCACGATGGTTCGTGCTAACATTTGTTCCTAGATTTGTGTTTATGGCGGCGAATTAAGATCATTAATTTCTTCTATCTGAGGAGTGAGAAGAAATCTGAAAAAATCCTCTACCTTCGAACTACCACACAGATTAGAAGACAATTTAGTCGACGCTGGTATACAGGAGTTTAAACGAGGTACGAAGATAGGTAGTCCAAATATCTTAACATGCAGGCACGCAAGCATTGAGTTTGAGGGCATGGAAGTGAGGAAGAAAGGAGGTAACGACTTGAAAAAACTGAAATCTAGCGCTTAAATATGGGTTTGATTTTTCTTTTACGGAAACGTTATTAATTGAGCAATTAATCCATTGTGTAAAATAACCATGAAGCATCGATTGCTTCAAAAAATCGAGGACGGTTACGCTACAACAATTGTAAATCCCCTGAAGCGCAATCCATCCTTCTGACTTTTGACAGCAGAACTATGCTCATTATAAAAGTCAGACAAAAACATGAGACGAGAACTGTCCAAATAGCAGTTGACCATGTTTAACGTTTTGTTTTCTGCCTTCTATAATTTTCATGGCAGGTTACTAAGCGAAATACAACCACAACGTTGCTGAGATATTTGCAAAACTCTGGACCGCAGGTGTCTATGGTGGTGAACGAACGCGCTATTATCCTTTCCGGGGAGTAACGGGGGGAGAGTGATTTCAACTACAGCCATAGCTTAACTGGGTTCTATGCCGATTTGCGCTCCCCAGATCAACCCCGCTGACGGGTGATTGCTGTGGCAAAAAGATCGATAGAAATAGCTGAGAGACGTGCGAAACAAAGGACCCGCATGGTGTGGTGGTGAACGCGTTACTCCCCGGAAAGGATAATAGCGCGTTCGTTCCCCACCATAGACACCTGCGGTCCAGAGTTTTGCAAATATCTCAGCAACGTTGTGGTAGCAGTTGACCTTCGAAAAGTCAAGTGAGATGCCTACCTGCTAACGACCTTTTTTTCACCTCGCCCGTCACTACGTCTCGTATGTCATCGTCGTCGTAGTCGCCGAGAACAAAGTGTGCTGGGTTCGGGTGATACACGTTACTGTAATATGACTAGAACTGGTCGCATTGCTGATGAGACTGAATGAATACAGGTCTTCTAATTACTGCTTGCTTACTTCGATCAACGACTGCAGTCATTGATAAAATTTTCAGAATCTCAGCCAGCATGCAGTGCTGGCGATCACCAGTTTCCATCACTTGGCACTCGTGGTCTTCTCGATTTTTGTGATGATGCTGCCTTTAAATGAATATGATTGATGGGAGATGTAGGATCTTCATTTCGACACTAAACGTTTTGCGATACTAGAAATGTGAATAGCGCTACATTTCAAAAGAAAAAAACAAACAGGAATAGAATATTGAAGTGTATGAATAACCAATTTCTAGAAGTATAGACGAGCATTGAGGAATTCAAACCATCGAGAGATCTGTTAGAGCAAATGGAGAATGAGGATGGAGGTTGTCAACTAGTGATTGCTGAAATTCGGCTTGAGAGTCGGCACTGTAAAATGACTGGTCTTTCGTTCGCTTCGTGAATCGGCAAAATTAGGAGGTGTAGACGCAGTGGGGTGCAGCTGTATTCATCATTCGTTTCACACTGTATAAATAATCTGATCGATCGATAAAAAACAGTTCAAGGAAACGGCCACGGTCAAGTCCAGCAATCGACCAAATCGCCTAAGCGGAATATCTGCATAGAACCATTAGAAGAAAAACGAGGAAAAACTAGGTGTAGAACTGGTATGAAATGCTGAGATATTTGCAAAACTCCGGACCACAGGTGTATGCAATGGAAAACGAACACGCCCTGTTGTCCTTACCGGGGAGCAGCGCACTTCACCACTACACCATCCGGGTTCTTCGCTTTGTGTGTATCTCAGCTGGTTCTGTCGATCTTTTTTGCCATCAGCAATCACCCGTCAGCGGGGTTGATCTGGGGAGCCAATATCGGCATTGAACCCAGTTAAGCTGAGGCTTAGTTATAATCACAATCCTAACTCTTTCATTTACTGCCTAAGTGTAGAGTTCTTTCGCACAGATAATATCGTATTACTCAATTTTAGGAATTGCTTTTAGAGAGAGTAAACGAAAAGCATAAACTTCTGAAATCCGAATGCAGTTAATTGACGTAGAAGCTGTTGTGCTTTTGTGGTTTGTGACCACACGAAGAACAACCTCAGAAGTGGGCAAGGTAAGCAAACTATAGGTATCGACAGCGTGTAAAACCACATGCAACTCAGTTAGAAGTGTTTTTAAAGAATAATCTAAACAAAATAAGAAATAACATACTTGGAGAATACGAACGCTGCCAAACCACGCTGCCTTGAGGTCTCGATGTTCTGCAGAGCGTATGCCTTGACACATCGCTTCATAAAGCCGGAAACAAAACCTTCCAGACAACGAATAGAGGCTCGGGAAAAACGTTGCAACTACCTTTTTCCTCAACTGGTAACGAAAAAAATTGTTTTGGTGAGGAAATATTTAAGGCAATAGAGGCAAAACGCAGTAATTATTAAGCGTCGAATGAAAACCACTAAAATTTCCGCTATTCCCTTGAGCACAGGCAATTTCCATTGGTGGTATATAAACCAAAAACTCGATTAATCGCTACATGTTCAATGTCCATAATGAGGGAAACGATGTCAATGTTTAATACCGAAACACTGCAGTATGAGTAGCGAACGCACAGCGCCGAAAAGATCAGGTGCTAATAGGACTCATATCAGCCTTTCAGGAACGGTCGTCGGTCATCAGAGGACTTTTCTGTTGAATGTTAAAGACTGCGATAACACATGCCTACAATCTCTTTCACCTGTTCTCCCGTCCAGCTTGGAGCGAGCCTAATGGCCTCCGGCAAGTAATGCACTTTTTCCGAACCAATGCGTTTCTCGTGTTTGTCGTTTCCCTTCAAATTCGAAAAGAAATCATTTTTTTTCAAAAAGTTGTTAAAATCGGTTATCATTCGTTTAGCACTACTGTTGTTACAATTCTTGTTGTTATAAGAGCTACATTACAAAGCCGATTAAAGTAGGACAAAACTATCTGTTTTATTCTACACCTCAGGGAGTTTCGTAATAATGTGGTTGTGATCCATTGTGTCAAATAATTTTCGATACCTTTTTCGGTTTTAGAAAAACCGTTTGTCCATTCTTCTTTCAAAGCTTTTGAGGATAACGCAAATGAAGGAAAGACAAGATAGCGCTGGTGACGTTCTGTACGTCTTCCTCATCTGTCATTATACTTTCTTGTTTTTCTTCGATTTGATTGCTTGAATGTGATGCATAATTTCAGAGCTAGTGTTCTGAAGAAGATCGTCGGTAGATCCTAGAAATGCTTCGCTCTAAACCTTTTCTGAGCCGGCGCTGTACGGTTCTTTATAAACGGGATTGTGCATTGGAATTCGCAAGGAGGATCGTTGAAGCCACATATATCAAGCCGATATGGAGGAGCGTGGACGTGGCTTTTAAAGAGATCGGACTGTGAGTCATGGATAATGGATTAGCTAATTCGATGGAGAATATGCAACGGGCCGATGCAGCAGCAAATTCATTAGTTAGCTCAATACAGAATGCTCAACTTCTTACGAATTGCCATGCGGGCCATTAACGATCGACAAAGGTGAACATCAAGCCTGGGTAATTAAACATTCATGTGTAAACATAACAACAATAACATGATAGTGATAGTAACAGCGTATAGCGCGGGTAGCAGGACGTGACGGTTGCTTCAATACTATTGATTGTGTCAGGTGATGACTGAAAGCACGTAAGCATAATTGAAATTCTAGTAGGCAAGGACAGAATAAGTCGTAAATGTGATGGCGAGAAAATAATGCCGACTGGACGCCGATTCGATGATGACTTCAAGCCGAGTGGAGCCCTACTCTACGCGGATGTGGCTGCAGCAAGCGTGACTATTCCCGGCGTGTGACCGCTTTTCAAAGGGCTGATGAGCAAACAAGTGAACCACCTGTGACTACGCTTCCTACTTATGAAAATTTAATTATATGTAACATTATGCAATTAGCATAGAATATATATGTATAGATCAGAGGTGCCCTGCGACACACACGTGGAATTGATCTCCACGCCCATGGCCCGCCAAGCCTTCCATACCTCTGGGGTCGGCAAATTGGTACCAGACTTGTCTGTGAGGATAGCAGCGCTGGCTCGATAGTAGGCTATCACGAGTCCTTGTAAAAGCCAGATATGCATTCAATCACCTCCAAACGATGCTTAATGAAGTCGAATGCATGATGCATCCCTCAGGAATTGATCAACGCCGAGAACTTGATGTTTAAAAAATAGAGATTATTTTTCATATGGTAGAGGATAGTATCTGGAAATTAAATGCTCTGCCCTTTTATAAACACTGACTATTTCTTCTGCATTCTGGATTTCGACGACCTTAATCAATCTTGCAGTTGGCAATGTTTCTGACGGCCTTACAAATGCTCTTCGCAACCTCCTTTGCGGTGACCAGTAGAGCCTCTCCAATCTTGTCTTTGATTTTCTTTGAGCTTCAAAACTGTGCATAGTTTTCTGGGTTGAACGATATGGCGACCACCACCTACAGCTCATGCACGCTGGCTTATGGAGACTTTCTTAAAATCAACATTCCATGGTGGGTTTCAAAGTCCTGGTTTTTAAGTCCTATGGTGGTTCCGGGGTTCGCCTATTGCAGTGTTTAGAGGTGTGCTGCAATACATACGTAGCCGTTGGTAGGATCTCGCATTCCAGGCCTTCTAAGCGTTCGGTTCACCAGGTTTAGCAAATTGATACCAGAATTCGTTGCGTGGATAAAAGGATAAAAAGGGTGAAGCTCTCGACGTTCATCAAGGGATGCGCCATGCATTCGACTTTATTAAGCATTGTTTGGAGGTGATCGAATGCATACCTAGGCTTTACAATGACTCGAGGTGGTCTATCGATGTATCGAGCCACTGCTGCTGTCCTCACATACAAGTCTGGTACCAATTTGTCGACCCCAGAGGTATGGAAGGCTTGGCGGGCTATAGACGCGGGGATCAATTCCACCTGTCCCGGAGTGCCTATCGTATTACACATCGATGCTGCCGAAAACGACTTGTTCCCAAAGCCATTTGAATTGGGAGAAGTCCTAATATACGATGGTCTCATGATATTCAAGGGACGCTTGTTGCCGAAATTACAAAAATTGGTCGTTTACTCACCTCAAGTAGTTTATTGTTGTACTATTCGTACACACTCGTAATATATCGTATTGTAATTAGCCTTCCTAACTATCAACATCATTTTCTTAAAAAAGGATCTATATGTTAGTATGCTTTGTATGTTAGGATCGTCACTGACCTTCTTCCAGATTTACGTATTCGCATTACCCTCACTATCAAATCAGAAGTGATGTTGGGCTCAGGGCGTTCAGGCTCTTACTATTTTAACTGTCTTGGAAGTCAGTGTGCTCTCGTATAGCTTCACGATCATTTCTGTAGTGAACGAGGTGCTTAATATTTGTTTGAGCAAAAACTTTTAACTACGTCCCATTTTGAAACCGTATCTACCTACGCACACCTTGACACAGCAGAAAAAACAAGTCTATTCTTTGAAACCGCCTGTTTCTCGCATACTTAACTTTTTTCTGCCATCTAGGAAAGGGTGGTCTCATTATTAACCTGGTGGCGATCATATTGATGGAGATCCGTGGTTGCTAACATTATTTTTTCTTTTATAAAGATGCAGGAAGGCAGGATGCAGCGTGGTCAGGATGTAGCGTGGTGAAACGAGGCGAAATTTGTGCTTCACCAAGCCAGGATGGTAAACGACTTGCCCTCAACCATTGAGTTTGGTCACTTTGTAGCAGAGATCCCTTTTTTCATTTTCTATCCAAAAATCTATTTTTGTTCAAGTTGGAAACCATTTATTTAGTCCAGGTACAATGTTGTGTCGCATGACGTTGCCATGCAATTTTTTGAAATTTCATTTTGGTTACCGTTTCGGAATTTGTCACCCTCCGACTTTTCTTTCGTTGATTACAAAAACCTCAAGTTTTGAGTTTTTGGTTCTTAAATTATAATCATCGCAATGAGTGGCAAAAATCTGCTTATGTAGGATTTATATTTTCACCGCTTTCAAGTAGTTCAACTCCCATTGTGTATTCTTCCATTATAATCCAACAATTTTATCCATAGATTAAGCAGACCCAAGTTTTTTTTGGTTACTCGCGAAAACCGTTTGACTGGCAGAATTGGACTGCACCTAGAAACGCTTCTATAAAGTGTAACTAATTCACCAAAGATTTCAATGATTCAGAGAACGCAGCAATCTATTTCGTCTTCGTCGAACGGTTGACGAAAGCATGAGTAGCCGGCTTCAAATGCGACTGCGCTGTACTTCTTATCAGTCTTGCTTCTGATTACCAGGTGAGGTTATCAGTAGCACTGTTCCGTTGTCAGCGTTTAAATTCATTTTTCGCTTTCAGCTTACTTTACTGTCGCTAAAATTTTCTTTACCTGTGTGTGAACTGGAACAGAATCACTTCTCTGAGTCTATTCTGTCCGTTTAAGTGAGCATTCATTCGAAACCTCGCACAGCTGGAACTGAAATGTTTTTCGACTGAACGAATTAAGTGCAGATAGGGTTCTTGAACTGAAGTCATCCATTCACGCAAGATTATTATCTTACTAGATCCACATAATGTCCATTATTATCCATTATCCATTATTACCTGTACTAGATCCACATAATGTTTCTACCAAGTTAGGTTCGCCAGATGAAGCAGTATGGATCCAGGACTAATTTTTCTCCCATGTACATTACGTGTACTGTTGCTCCATTCGTGTTTTTTCATCCGTTGCTTGTTTCTTTGTTCTTTTCTGTTAAGTTGTTCGACAATTAATGCAAGATTTCTACTTGTGTCTCCGAGGTGCATATCTCATCAAAGGACAAATTTTAACAACAGAGATAAGGACTATTAGAATCTACACCTTTTTTCCAATTGGGAACAAGTCTACTTATCTTCGTTACTGGAAACTCTGGAGTTCCTGAAAAGATGAGGTCACTGGAAGCAGCTTCGGTCTCGGCTTAGCTTTTGGAGTATTTCTCGCATGGGAAGTCATTTAGATGTTTGAAGAAGTGATAGCTGGTAGGTGAGAATCCTTGCAAGTGTGTTGGGTGATTCAGAATTTTATCCAATCCCGTGCAACTTTTGCTTCCTTAAAAATGGGAGGGGTGACTGGTAGTCATCGTCGTATTATGTTGTCATATATCGTCGTCATATGAAATGTCCGATTTTAAATGTAAATTTTAAATAACGATAACTTTTTCATGCTAATTTATTTTAATCGAAATAAGCACAATTAGAATGGCAACATTTTTCAAAAAAAAAAACCAAGTTTGCTTATTCCAGTACCCTAAAATTTTGGATTTCTGGAGGTGACGAATTCGTTGAAGGCATTTTTTGCATCATTGGGGTTGATGAAGCATTTTTGGCCTAGGAAGTTGTCAAGGTGCTCGAAGAAGTGGTAGTCGGTAGCGAAAGGTCTGATGAATATGGCAGATGAGGCAAAGTTTTGTAGCCGAACCCGTTCAACTTCTGCAACCCTGGTTTCACGACGTGAGACCGGGAGCTGTCGTGGAGAAGGATTGGTCCTTTTTGATTTGACTAATGCTTGCCGTTGCTGGAGTTTACTATGCATTTCGTTGATTTGTTGGCAATACTTCTCTGCTGTAATCGTTACGCCCAGATCCAAAAAGCTGTGGTAAATCAGTCCGCCTGTAGACCACCGAACAGTCACCATAACCTTTTTTGGTGCAATTTCGGCCTTGGGAAGTACTGTGGATCCTGTTGGTAATGCAATCATGATGTTGCCATTTGTCGTCCATGATCCACTTCACGTCGCACGTCACAATTCGATCAACAAAACTGTCGCTTTTGTTGCGCACAGTAAGAGCAGACGACTCTTCAAAACGACGATTTTTTTGATTATTGTTTAAATCGTGCGGCACCCACTTGCCGAGTCCTTTTTGTCTTTGATATGAGATTCAAGTGCAAATTGTTCCTGTGCTTACGCCAAGCTGTTCTGCAAGCTCTCGAACAGCGCTGTAAGCGCGCTAGTTTCCATTAGTGCCTTCAGTTCGTCGTCGTCAAGTTCATTGGACGTTGGTTGCCTTCCTTATCTTCTGGGTCGAAATCACCAGAGCGAAATTTTCGGAACCATGTTTCCACTGTTGGTTCGTCAATATTACCTTCATCCCAAACGTGATGATATTTCGAGTTCCTGCCGCTACATTGCGTCCACTCTTCCACTCCTACCAAAAAACACGAATATCACGTTGATTCATACTAAAGTAAAAGCCTGTAAAGATACTAAAATAATAAATCACTGAGAAAAACTAATACAGAAAGAGCGGACCTTTTGCTTCAAAAATATGTGTTAAGCATACATAAAGAACAAAATTTTTATTAAAAAAATTACACGGGGAATTAAAACAATAAAGTTGAATATTCCATACAAATCAACGTAATAGAAGGATCGTTGTAGTCGTCAATAAGAGAATGACTTCCGCGACCTCCTCCATAGTCAAGGTCGAATTAGGCACAAGATTGAATTGGTGAAAGTGATATTGTGAAAATTGCCCTTTCGTTACCAGAAATTCTGACCTGTAAAATTTGTTATAAATTACGTCATAATTCGTCAACACAGAGCAAAATTTGATAAAATAGGCTTTTCATCAGCATGTAATGGTACAGAATTCAAAAAAAGTTATTGTTAAACGCACACAAGGAAAAAAAAACAAATCCGACATTATTTTTCGAACAAACTAATACTTACAATGATGCTGAGATATTTGCCAAGTTCCGGACCTCGGGTGTCTACGGTGAGGAACGAACGCGCAATTACCCTTTCCGGGAGCTAACGCGTTCACCACCACACTATGCGGGTCCTTCGTTTAGCTTGTCTCTCAGCTAGTTCTATCGGAACTAATACTTGTTGGTGTGTTTTGGTTTATATGTATATAAATTTGTAGCTTGTTATTCGTTCTCGGTAAAATTATCACAGTCTGAAACACAAATCGGTTACAACGAAGCGATCCATTCAGACGATTATAGTCAGGACGTAGTGGGTAATCGATGGTAGGTTGTTTAGATGGTCACAAGAAGAAAGGGAAGGCCAACAAACGTAACACCAGAGGGAACAAACTGTCGAGACGATTCTCGAAATGGAACACTAGGCACGACTTCGCCGCTGAAAGCGAGATGGAAGAAAGAGGTGATCAAGTGGAATTTCTATGTTTAGTACCGTCCTCAAGCATTGTGAAGTTGTGATGACTAAAATCCTTGAGCGATATTTCCAATCACATTCGCGAAAAAAAATTGAAGAGAAGCATTTGAAAAAATTTCTTTTGAATGCTGTTTCACATGAGCAGTGGAGGGTGCGTGTATCATAGTGGTTAAAAGCGTTCTACATGATACATGGGTTCAATTCCTGGCCGGATGCCGGCAAACCCTCCAACTCTCCGGGATCGGCGAATTAGTAACGGATCTGTCAGGGGAGATGGCACCATTGAGTCGATACATGGAGGGAGTACCGCGACTCATTGTAAAAGCTAGTTCAATCATATGTAAAGATGATTAGTGGAGTCGAATGCATAGCGCATCCTTCAGTGATTGATCAACGCCGATCAACGCCGAGAGCTTTATCTTCCTCTTCATTGCTAGCAGATCTTTCTACAAGAATGTGCAACACACCTATATTCCAATCTCCACTGGTTCGAAGAAAAAGTTCAGGACAACAAAGAAATTCCTAGGCGGCATATAAAAATCCCTCGTTAATGCGAGATTGCTTTGCAACAACAGAAATTCGCCACAACGCAACGACACCATAGTAAAAATAACGGCATGAGGGCGAAAAAGTGCTATCACTGTAACGAAAATCTTCATAGATTCCTTTGAAATTTATGGGCCACATTGAATTGCCGCATGAATGGAAGTAGAGATCTGTTGAAAAAAAAACAAAGTCCTACTCCTTTCAATTTTCTGATGAAACAGTGTTGCTCCAGCCACTAAGCCTAGGTGACGAACAACGAAAGCTATTTAACCTCGCTGGAATGTGAAAAAATGCTACTAACAAAGCAATGCCTTCAAGGAGCGGATTTGCCGCCTCCAGTGAGCAGAACGAATGCATGATAGGTCGCCATAATCTGAAAATGGGTTTTAGAAGGAGATGAGTGGCATGACCAACTTGAATGAGTGCATGATGTGGTGGAAAATGTGAGGACTAGCAGCACTACTGACTTTCTTACTGCTTAAAAAGACAGTGAACATCGCTGTTTCTCAAGGTGTTATTGAATGAATGATGTTCCATGTGCCGTGCACTAGTTCGACAAATTAGACGAGGTGCAGAGCTTGCCTTAGCGATGCTATATCCTGAAGGATATCTCGGGCGACATTTGAAGTGAGCAAAAGAACTTCAGAGCTGAGAAAACAGAGCTAGCCCAGTGAGTTGATTAGAGGCCTCTTTTAATGGGCAATAAATGAGTCCCATTTCCGTCACTTAATTTACCCTTTCTTATCCATGTGCTAGTTTTGGCTGGTCCTGATACAGCGCCGCTTTTCGTGGTCTTCACTGCTTCTAGTATAGATCTCTTTAAATGAAAAAAGTATGAGCCAAACCATCCAATAATTCGAAATTCGAATCATGTCATAGTTGCTGACGGTGGAGACTTTGCCCTCGCTTAGCAAAGACATTTCAGTCTTGGAAGCTTCACAGAAAGGTATACTTCTCATTTTTTGCGTGTCAAATTTTTAACCTCAGCATCTTCTTACTGCAATCACTGGATAAATGATGGAGTGGTGTCCAGGTAAAACATAGAGATGGACCTCACGTGGCAATGTTGGACGACGAATCTCTATCTATGTCTATTACCTGGATACTTGAACAGCCCATCTTCACTAATTGTGCCGGCCCCAGCACAATCTCCATTTCTGGAGACTTGCCGGTTGAGCCATTGTGCTTCCCTGGGATCCCGAGGTCGGCGTTGCCAAAGTCCGTCCCGATATCTTTGTCTAACACTGAATATGACCGGTTATCTAAGGTGTTAAATAAACTAAGCTCTACGACTTTTCTTACAGTACTACGATCAACAAAGTCGTCTTCTCAAATTGTACGAAAAGGACAGCAGGATGCTTGAAAGCTACGAATCCAACGAGCATCGTGATGAAAAGGAGAGCCACTCGTTACTGCATTACAGCCTGGCACTGAACATATTCTCCTTAGTCGGGAATCTCGTGGCGTCGATTCTCTCGGGATCCCTTTCAATTATGAGGTACGATAGAGAAAATTCGTTAATTTGAGGACGGTTTTTGCTTACCCATCTGTACAAAATTATATAGTATCCCTCAACAACTCGGAAGACCGACTTTCTATAAGCCTCGGCATAGATAGTTGATATATTTATTTATGTGATCTTGTAAACTGATCTTCTTAAGCTGACGCGAGGTTGGTACAGATCTTCGTTGTCGTTG